>JAQFZP010001498.1:0-19017 GCA_034695745.1 Geophilus truncorum
ACATCGATTGAGACGAAGAAGTCAAATCCCAAAGACGTTAACTCGAGCCACAAAGCAGTGCTTGTGCACCCTACCAATATTAACACTTAAGTTAAAAACATTACACAGCTTGACAGGTACAAGTGAAATATTTGACAGCTGTTGGAAGATTCATGTCGAATTTCTCACCGCAAACTGTCAGATTATTATACCCATGATCAAATTCACAATCTTCACTTGCCGATCAATACATCAGTCATGTCAGCGTTGCCCCCCTCCGTTCCCCCGTCCAGGAATGGGTGGATATCAAGAAGAAAATTGCACCAGCCAAATATGAAACCTCAAATTGCTGCTGCAGGTATATCCAGTGCAGCTGCTTCCAGAAACGCCGCTTTTATACTCGCTGCTACGTTTAGGACATCATTAAGTTGCATCACTAGGGGGCAGCTGCACTGCTACAGCTTCACTTTACCACCAAAATGACCAAAACCATGTTGGTTTTGCTGCGAGATGACTTGCATGACTGACTGCTTAACAGTGCGAAAAGGAAAAGAAAATGACAGGTTCTCAGTTCAGGGATTCCCCGCGCTGCTCCACGGGTAAAAAAAACTAAGAAATGACTCTTCGTGGAACCTTTTCTCTTTTTTTTCCCCATCTGCAGTTCGTGAAAAAAATGTGCAAGAAATTGTTTCAAACCTGTCACGCAGTGAATAATGGGGGGGATCGGTGTAAATGAGGATTATTTTGAGAAAGATTAAGTGCAATTGGTTTAATAAAGTTTCTCATTTTCCTTTTGGATTAGATTGCAGCTGCGCAGTGAAAAGGACAGCTGTGTGAAACGAATTCTGAGGTAAACCAATCAGCTTGGGGCAAAAGGAAATTAAGTAGTAAATGAATTGTATAATGCGATGTTCGTCGAGTATAATAATCAATTTCTATTTACCTTCATCAGTCAGTTTTCGTATTAGTGAACGGTATTTGAGCTCTTTCAGGTAATGAGCAATGCACCTAATAGGCTTAGCTGTCTCATTCATGAAGCGGGTTTTAATAAGTTCGTAATCAGATTTCTGCTTCTGTCGCTCTTCGTGTCTAGGGATTCTGGTCTTAGAATTTGCAGCAAATTTTTCTTCTTTTGAGGTTTGTTAAATTCAGTGATTTTCGATTTTGTGAAGTTTCTGTCTATTTTGACGGTTGAGTTTGGTAAACGGTAAAATAAAATGACAAAATGTCATAAACATCGTCAAAAACAATAAGTGCATTGTAAAGAAATATATGAATTTTTAGCTCGGAAATTATTTTTAAAAAATACACAAAAGCCTCGAAGTAAAGCAAAAGTTTGAGCACAAAAAAAATTCGACTGTACCGTATTGTACATGAAACCGCGTTGTAACGAGAAATCCCATATGCCGTATTGTATGAACATCAGTGTTGCAACGATTCGTCAGTTTCGCAAATCGATTCGCGATTCACGATTCGAAGAATCAACATAATTTAATTTGAATCGCGATTTGTAATTTGATTCACTTCCAAAAAGTTTAACTTCATTGTTCTAGAAGCTTATACATCAAGGCTTAATGCACAGTTTACATTCAGCAAGTAGATTACCATTTATGATGACTTCCTGAGGTTTAAGCACAAAGAATTTAGCATAAATTCAGAAAGTATCATAATTTGTGGTTTTTGGAAGTTTCTGATGAATCGAATCCTCAGACCAACAGTATTTAACGATTCACAATTCGATTCATTTTATGTTTGGCTCTGTACGATTCAGATTCGTTGCAACACTGATAGACATGCAAATTTGAGATCCACAGCAAGTTTGCGATCTGTCATTGTATTGATAAAATTAAATTCTTGTATTTTAAAAACCAATTCTACTTATAAATCACACTTTTGAATCCTGAATTCCAAAATTCCAAACCACAATAAACTTTAAAATATTTAATTAACTCATTCTTCAACGCATTCATATTTTTCTGAATAAATTCGCCTGTAGAATTAAATTACCCACTCTCTTTAAATTCCAACAACAAACTTCAGGTAAACATGTGAAAGAACAAACAAACCAACTGTAATAAGATCCTTATTTGAATTCCACAAAGAAGACATTCTTTATCCTTTAGACTCGAATCATTAAATTAACAACTAATGAGAAAACAAGACCAGCAGTAGAATACAATAAGTCGCATCACACCCAACTACAACCAATTTAGCCACTGTTGAAAAAGATCAACAAATTGGACACAAACATGATGAAACTTCTATACAACATTTAATTTTTCAACTAAATTACATTCTTTATCATTTATTTTTTATGCTTCTAATACTAATAGAGAATTAATTTGGAAGTCTTAAGAGAACTCAACCCCTGATGCACAATTTAGCAGTTTTAATGAGGCAGTAAATCCCTGATTTCAATTACAGTTGTTAAGAACAAGAAAAGAAAAAAATACCAATAGTCACATTTAATAACTCATTTCTGCTGTTTTAATTTAGCAACTAAGTGTAATTTTAATTCCTTTAATCTCATTCTAGACTTGGAAGCAAAATCTCATTTTCAGATGCTAATAAACTGTACATTTATTTCACCAATAAAAGTAAAAATTTAACATTATTTTTAACATTGGTTCAACTCTAGTTAACTTTATAACTTTTATTAGAAACTCTAGTGCAACCGGTCTTAAATCGTATGTATAATTAATCATGATTCATGATTGTTCGCGAGTCTATTTTTAAACAAAAGTCAACTTGTGGTATATTTCGTCATGCGTAATTAATTGACGCTATGCGTCAGTTACAGGTAAATACCCGAAGCGTCTGCAACAGCTGAAGTTGTCTCACGCTATGAAAATTGTGTTGACAATTCAATTTCCTTCGTTTCCTACAGCGATCGGGAGTCTAACCTGGATAACACGCGTGTTCTTGTCTGCAAATATTCTCGCGCAGATTCCCATCAGACCACTTTCAATGAAATATTTTTCAAAAATTTCTGTGGCTCTCGGCGATGTTCGGGGATACAACCCCTTGTTGGTGATTTACGGTAACATATCGCACGACACATAGGTCTACGATGTGCAGCGATATTACCATAAGCACTTAAAGAAAGTTTTCTAATGCAGTTTAAAACTTCCCAATGTGCACATGGCGTCAAAACGACGTTTTTTTTTTCAGGTCTTAGCAATGTCAGATTGTCCACTTTCTTTTACGGAAAAAAAATGTCGTAAAAAACCGTTCATGTTTTGACATCTTTTCAAGGTCTTTTTCATTTCTTAACTCAACGATTACATTAAGTCTGAGAAAAAAAAACGAGAAAATGGAGAAAGTCTCAATGTGACGTGTTCCACTTTGAGTCGAAAAAAGACATCGAAATGTTAATTGTGTGTACATTAAAGTTAAAGTCAAAATGGTAAAATAAATAAAAGAAATTTAGTTACAATTTTCACTAAATTACCAGACGCAAAGCTTGTCTTTAATTTTACCGCTTTACCTTCCAGATAAGAACCCTTATTTCTCAATTTTTTAAACACTAATTGCAACATCACCATATTAATTACCCACAGTGCACGTTAAAAAAAAAATCCCTTTGCTAATCTTCGTAACCAAAACAAAACCCTATTCACTGTACCCAGGAAAATTAATTGTGAAATGATTACTGAGACAATCTAACAACAAACAAAACTTAATTAAATTCGACACAAAAAAAAAACAAAAGAGCTGAATTTTTCCTTTAATGCTGTATTCCTTTCCTACCAAAGCTTTTCAAAACACTAGACAACAACGAGTAATTAAATGCAACTACACACAACTAACAAAGATACAGTAGTAGCATGGATAAATGGCTTTTCTTCTTTTACCAAAGATAAGCCTATCTAAATCTTGTTAATTTTTTCCCCGTATTCTTGCACCTGACTCGAGCCAGTTACAAATGAACTCAGTTGACATTCACTTCATGTAGAATGTGTTACAGAGTGTGTAACACTAGCTCAAGGCTTTTTTCATGCTTTTGGCATCAATTCACACAGTGCACCAACACCATTCAGATAAAATATTTCCTGCAGAATCGTGCAAAATGCAGACCCCTTCCTCCCCCTTCAACATTTTTTTCCCCTTCGCAAAATCGATAACATCTTGATAACATGGCAAGTTTTTTTTCTCCTCCTTTAACATCCATTTTCTCATTGAATGGAGAACTTTTTGCTGAATTTGTGGGCAAAAAGCCCAAAATAAAATGGTTTTGCTTTACATGCACACCACTGATTCATTTCATGTTCTATATTGCTGCCATAAATCAAAAGCCTCTCTGTGCAGATACAGAAGCCGTCGTCCTGCTAATGGTTACCAGCTAAAGCCATTTTGCATGGTATTGTTAAAGCAAGAACAATACGAAATAGCATTGCTAGAGATGGAAACAAAGTAAGCCAGACATTACAAAGAATCAAATCATTCTGCCACTGTATGATCATATTTCTGTAGAAGTACTCTAAATCCTTTGAATAAAAAAGTAAGAAAGTTTGCGAAATACTGTGCGATGATCAATGCTATTATGCTCGCTTTGTTGCATTTTTCGAAAGCAAGAAAAGATATCTAACTTAATTCTTAAGCCTGGTTTACATCGATGCGATGGTGCAACATGCGAAGCAAAATGATGTTGCAAACATTCATTCAACAAACTTTACGCAACAATATGCTACAATGTGTTAAGAACAACATGCTACAATTGAAAGTTTTCAACTTGTGCTTTTGACGTCTCGCAAGAATGTTCGCGTGAACATTTTTATCGATGTAAACTTTTATTTGTCTGAAGATGCGAAAGCAATCTCACGCATGCGTAAAACTCGAGATATGTTATTTCTTTAACTTTATTTAGTCTGACTTACCCTACATGTGTACATAAAAAGTTAGATGAAATAACTTGTAAAAAAAAATAATCATGGTAACTCAGAACTACATGTGCTACAGCAAACTCGAAGCATGCGCAGAAGCGCATTAGCTCTTAAGCTACTTTGGTCTCTTTAACACTTTAGCTCTTATCTGATTCCCCTTACATTTTTCTTCTACTCTTAACCTCATCTGCTTACTACACCAATCTAAATTTTGTTTAGATCTACACCAATCTAAATTTTGTACTTTATTTATGTGTGCAACCTCCCTATGCCTTTCAAGTGACTTTATCCACTAAAAATCTGAAAGACTAGTAAATCTTTAGATGATAACATAAAGATAGTAAACTTGTGTTTATGTGCTATTTCCTCCTTGCACTCAATTTTTAACTTCTTCATAATGACCACTATGGGTCCAGGGTTGGCTTAAGAACTCACTGGACCTGAAGCTGATAAATTATGATGAGCCCTGTGGTTTTTGCTGTGATCAACTGAAGCTTTAATTAAATGTCACAAGCATACCATTGGTGCACCTACACTTGACACAACATACTTTTTCACTCTTCCTAACCCTTCAATGCTTAAATCCCTAACACAATTTAAGATAACCTTTAAACTATTCTTGTGCTATCAGATACATTATCTATCTCCTTAAACACACCTAATGCATATTTAAACCTCTCTCACTAAAGCCAGGTTTTACCTTAAGCTTAAACTTGCAAAAGTTGTCCAAGAATTGCATGAATGTTTCTCCAAGTCCTTACACAAACAGCTGCAACTTTTCCCAAATGCCCAATTCAATTATAATGCACGGATCCAAATCCTGGGGTCGAGTAAAGAAAACAGTTTTGCTGTGGCAGCCAACACCTGAGCCAGACTACCTTAGGCCAACGTAAGAATTGAAGATAAAGTGTGATGAAGGCTTTAGGCCTAATGTGTTGGCAAATCCTAGCAGACTGACCCTGTTTGTGTAATCTGCTTGTAGCAGTTGCTTTATCAGCACAAATGTGGAATCAATGAGACCTTTCCTATCTTATTCCTCCGTTCATGGGTGGTTGAGCTCTCTTGCCTAAGAAATACCCGTTTGGACAAACCTAACAAATTGTGTTCCATCCCATGCACACATGCATGATGTGAATATCTTATTTCTTCAATAGAATGCATGCTGCACCATGTTGTTTGGGGGCTTTGCAAAATGTTCAGTGGGGAAAGAAAATCTGTTGGAATTATTTATTTATACGTGCGAAAAAATTCTTGGGTTTTACAAGTTTTTGGAACCTGACCCTATACTCATACTTTTCCAATATTTAGATTTCCCACTGATGTTATTTGTTAACAAATACAGAATTCATAGATACCAAAAGAAAGAAAGAAAAAATATTGCTTAAGGCACTGGTATATCAGTAATAGTAAAGTACTGGTATAGATCTTAAATTATTACATAATCTTTAAATATTATGCACAGTCAATTTGCTCCAATAACGAGACTACAAATTAAACAAAATTGAAAGAAAGCCAAGAAAGATCAACAAAAATAAAATAAAGAACGAAGAACCCCAAATCCTATCGAATGCAGAAACAGAAAAATGAAGAAGTGAGGCAATAAGAAAAAAGATAACAGTAGATCTTTACACGAATTCATGTATTTTTTACACCTGTGCAAATCAAGTTAAAACTACCATACCATAGCTTAAATAGACATTTACACAATTTTGGTATTTTTTTTTCATCTCAGTTAGATCAAGAAAAATGGTCAATTTTACACACCAAAACTTCTTTGCAAAGGTTTTTACACTTTGTGCAATTGTTTTTCGTAAAATTTGTGCAGCACAATATATTGTGTTGTTTTATAAGAGTTACGTAGTGATCTCTTCAATGTCATAAGCGATCTCACATATTACCAAAATATCCACTGGCGAGCTAAAGCGGCATTTGTCTATACAGTACAATTGAATTGTAAATTTTAACTGGAGTAGTTAACTTTCTTACATTGTAAAGCAATACAAAGCCTTATTGCCCCGCCCCCTATGCAAAGTTTCATGCATTTTGTACACCGTTAGTGTGATTGCTTGCAAATCCCTAGTCTAATTAGTAAACAGACATTTCGCTGAAATTACGAGCAACAATCTGAATAAACGTTTCCTAATAGACTTGCACATATCACGTATTCGATGAAATTACCACACTTGTTATAGCTTCCAAACCACATAAAATCTGCACAATCCACGCTTACAATTGGCCACAGGAATAAATCATGTCAGCAGGAGACCGCATCAACCGAAACCCATTGATTATGCTAACTTGTTATTATTTTGAAATTCACACGTTGCACATTAAAGTCATCGGCACTAAATGCTTTTAAAAATGAGTTATAAGTGATAACAAAGTGATAAAAGATTGTATCTTGATTTAATACGTGCCAGTAATTATTTCTAAACATCACCTTTTCAAAAAATATTTCAATTATTGATTTTCCAATGTAATTCTATAGCATTAAATATTAAGTAAAATAAATTTTTAAAATCTACTTTTCATACATAAAAATAAAATATTTATTTATTTATAACCTATTCATTTAAATGAGCAACTGATGCCTTAGATTTAAAAAATTTAGTATTTCCGTGAAGTTTTTCCCAGAACAAACATTAAATAGCATTAATTTTCCATTTTCCTGTAAATTTAATATTAATTACCCTTATTTTAAGTAGAAAAAAAATATAACAGCAATCTCCTATTAAAAGTCTCTGGCATACAAATTCAGAATTAAATTATAAAATGTTAAAACCTCACCAAATTTAAATTTAATTTCTTCTCAACAGGTCAGGGAACCCTTCTTGACGGTGGCACTCCGACAAACATTCTCTTCGGTAAATCCGGCATCGATCTTCCGCAACCTTCATTCCTTGTTAACCCAAACATATTTTCACAACTTATATTGCCCCTTTTCTGATTTAATGCCAAACTGCAGCACACTGCCCCTTTAATCCATAAAATCCTTCACCTCTGCATCACAAATATCACAATTTGAAAAGTTTAAAAATATTTTCCCACCAACTTGTACAACATTACTAATTCATTCCCTTTGCAGTGCAAATTATTATTTCCACCAAAAGATAATAATCTCACACAATTACCCACAAGGGTCCTTTCAACCTATTCCATATGCCATGTGTATTGATGTAGATGAATTAAATGAATCAAACCTTGCATGCATCACTTGAAGCATTAAATGGGTCACTTAAATGTCAAATGCTGTGCAAGCAGACAAACATTCCACATGGAACTCCAACAAGAGATATTAAAGAAGTAAAAAAAGTAGGAATGTGAATCGGTATTGATATCGGTATCGAAATGTAGTAATTTTTAGAGTATTGGTATCGGGATTGAAATTTTGCATTTTCAAGTATTGGTATTTTAATTAACATTAGTATTGGTATTCATTGAAATTTTAATACCAATACTAATATTGGGATCCTTTTTTTTATTGATTTATTAGTCATGTCATTACTCATGAATCACACTACAACCACAACAAGGAACGACTAAGACATAGCTGCAACCATAACAAACCTCTCCATGTGTGTAGTGTGTAGTGTATTGGGTGTTTAGACATGGATTAGCCACAAACAAGTGCTGTTTACAAATATTTTACTTATAATCGCAGTTAAAACCAGAGCTGTGTATCGATATTGGTATCAATATCTAAAAGATTTCAATATATTTTAAAAAATTGGTATTGGAATCAGTATTTTAATATTAATAAATATTGGTATCGTTGTCGGTATTGATATTTTATAAAACTGAGGTACCGTATTTGAATTGGTACCATATCAAAATTATTTCAACACACATCCCTGAAAGAAAGAGCTGAGTAGTTAGAAAAATGACGTCCATTCTTGAGTCTCTTTTTGTTGAGTTGAAATTTCTTTCCTTCTGCATGCATGGATTTCATAAGGAGGGTTAAAAGTGATATGAATGAAAGAAATCCTGTGGTATGAGTTTTCAACTTTTGGGATTTCACTCTCTTTTCTTACTTTTTCTTTAAGTGTGTGATGTTTGAGACATGTCATCTGTAGGAATGGAAGATTGCCTCAATGGAAAAGGAAAAAGGCTGTTTGACATGCATGGAAAATTTTTATGAAGGAAAAAGAGATGAGTGAGGCAGGAGCAAAATGTTTTTCTTTTCATATGAAATGAGTGCTGGGAATTTTTTTATGTCAAGTTGGCCTCTAGCATGGCTTCCAACCAAGTTTACAACTTTGGAAGAACAAAGAAAAAAGATTTGTCTCTGCTACCAGTGTATTAGATGGACAAGGATATGAGGGGTTGCAAGAAAAGCTGCTGTTGTTTTGTTATTTTACATCTGTAAAATGCATAAAAATGTTTATAAACAAGAACAACAATGGTGTGATATGAATAATCATAGTTATTTTAACACCACAATACAATTTCCAACATTTTTCATTAAGCACATGGCCACAATTAAGCCTCTCACTTCCACTTGGTTATCAAGCCATTCCAAATCATTTAGAGGCAAAATTCAATTAAACTCCATTAAGGATAAGGAATCCAGCTTTTCTTTGCTCCCTATTCAATTGTCTCTTGCTACAATTAGATTCTGCAGACATTTCTAATTGAAAAGAATTTCAGCCAAGTTCATTACCAGCTCAACCTGAAGAAGGTTAAAATTGTGAACTTTTAAATTAAACCACCCAAAAGGCCACTGGCACTAAACTAAAACGTAAAAAATTCACCATCTTCTTACCAGAGGCTTAAATATTTATCAAGGGGTAATGAGGATTTTTGGTAGCAAAGAAACCGCAAAAAAAAAAAAAATAAGATTTGACTTTTTATTTCCCCTCATTCTACATAATACAATTTCAGCTACTGATGCAAACCAAACCCAAGACACTTTTCTTTGCCCCTAAAAAAAAAAAAAGTTGTCTTGTTAAAAAAGTCTTAAAGTACCTCAAGTCAAACTTGTGGGAATTGTTGGGTTTGTGTGGGAAAACTGATTGACTATGGGAACTGTAGTGATGTTTTCCTCTCCCAAGTCTCTTGCCTTTATTGCGTTCCTTTTTTTAAATGTGAGTTGTGCAGTTGAAGGAAGCATTTAGAATGCAAAAGGCATCCTCTGTTCTAATCCCTCGAGGCAATCAGGTACAAAGGCCTAGCACAAAGGAAGGAATAGTGTTCATTTCCTGCTCAAGAAATTGCTGGTGAAGAGGTGAAACTAATTACAAGACATGAAATTTAAAGTGGAAATCGTATGCGTGCTTTTCTTGATTTGCGGTGTTGCAGCTTTTTCTGCAGCGGTTTTGAGGCAAACTTGCAAATTGCCTTGTTTAAGCTACGTGCTCGCTACTGGGAAATGGAATTCGCCCACACAAACACATCACACATTCATTGTTTGTTTTCTGGTCAATATCGGGACTTGAGGGTTCACTTTGCGGATCTAGAGCTACATTTTCTTTTCCGCAGAATACCTCAAGTCCTCAACGCCTAAATTTTCTGTAACCAAAACAAATATCGTATTTTTTCTAATAGTATGTACAGTAATTCTCGAATTAAATCATGCACTGTTATTAATTTCATGAGCTGTTTTTCCTGCTCTGTCAAACAGTCAAATACCGTTATAACGAACTCGACTATGTCAATCGTGTACAAATTCGTCTCGATATAACGAAAACCCTTTACAACGATCGAATTTTTCGGTTCCTTGAGTTTCGTTATAATGGAGTTCTGTTTAAATTCAATACATTATTGTTATTCCAAAATTTTATTATTTAGTTAATCCCAAAAGATCCTCTGCTACAACTATTAATTCAAACATTTTACTTAATGCTACAATCCCAAAATCCAAAATTAATATTATATTGTAATCCTGTAATTTATTCATGGGATTAGAGACTTTGCAGAAACATAAGCAACAGTCGACTTTATATTTATAACTTACAAAATTCACTGTTGAATTTATAATTAACAAAAAATTTATAATTTTTACGTTATAATATACGTTATATGTCAATGAATTTTTAAGATTACATTTCCATTTTTTTAATATAAAATAAACAAATACAACTTGTACCATTAAACTCTATCAGATTTGTTGGCTCGTTTACTCCTACCCAAACTCATAAATTTTTTGCAAACTTTAGCTTAGTACATTTTTATACCCTTCCAAACCAACATTAATTTCATAATACAGCAACCTATCTGCAGATGAATAATGCAGTCACTCATAAGTAATAGGCAGTTCTCCCTCATAAATTGGTTATCTGTTTGCAGCAGAACTTCAGACGAATTGGTCATCTTCTCTGAAGTCATTGGAGAATGAGTGGTCATTAAATAAATAACAAGTCATCTATATTGAAATTAGTGTTTCCCTCGATTCACAAAAGCTTACACTAACCACAAAAATATATTTTTACTTATGTAGTAATCTTTTACTTTTCTTTATTTTTTCTCATGTTGTTCCTGTGAAATAAATTCTTGCTGAGTCAGTTTAGATCACTTCTAGCGATTTTTTTCCTCAGTTTTTCTCCCATTGATTGTTTGTTGCTTTACAACTGTCACAAATATAAAAGCAGGATGAAAAAAATAAATTCTTCAATATAAAAACTATTCACTGTTATATATATCTCAGACAAAAGTGTCATTTTCTTTTATATTTCTCTATATTTTTCAGACATTTCTTGCTATATAATGTATATTAAATTTCATAAAGTCACTTCAATGTGATTTTACTTGCACCATTCCAATTTTATTGCTCAGTAAAAACTTACTTTCTCATTTGCAAACAACATTTAATTCCTCTTTGCTGCATAAACCTAAGACAATTTGAAACTTTCCAAACGCCAACTTATAAAAACGCACAGTGCAAATAAAAGAAATATTAAAATAAAATAAATTTACCAGAAAGAATCAATAAAGAAAAGTCATAAAATGGAAAACTTACTTTCTTATGAATGCAAAAACAAAGCAAATGGAAAAAGAATTTCTTACATCCATTTGATCCCCATCATAAAATTTATTCTCGAAACCAAACATGAGAAGCCACAAATATTAAATTTCTCTACAAGATATTTATTTTCAAAAGAACCCTTGTCTCAGATGCAATATTTAACTTAAATTACAGTGCATAAACAAAAAAACTTCAATTTCCATTTTTTATTTATTTAGGCCATTGGAAATTAATTTTTAGTTTCAAGTCCGAGAAACTTGTAAAAGTAGAAACAGGAGGAATTTTTTTTTTATATATAAAAATTGGTTTTTTCAAAACAAATTTATGCGGGCGATCTTTTTTCCCACAATTTTCGTGTATTAAAATGTAAAATGTATCCTAAATTCGGGTTGGGCAAACTTGAAAATTTCGTCAACTGGTCAAAAAAATCCCAAAAAAATCCATTACAAATTCTGAAAAATAGCTAGAAACCTAAAAAATCTTAAAAAAGCAGTAAAATCTTTCTAAATCTTCAAACAAAGTTTCACAAATCTTTACAAATCAGAGGTGGGCAGATTTTTTAAATTTAATTTATATTTTGGGTTCGAGCGCCACCAACAGGCGAACAGGGGAACAAGAAACTAAAAATTAATTGCCAATGGCCTTAATATTAAAAAATAAAAAAATTTCAATTTTTCTTCAAAAGAAAAAAAAAAATCTAAATTCGCTAATATATACTGTACTGACAGGTAAAAATGAATCAATTACACAACCATCAATTACTATAACGGAAATAGTATCAGCCCTGCTGTGGCGATCATTTCAAAAGATCACTAGCGTGTCAATCGAAAAGTTCCCCATGTGGTTCGCAATCAAATTGAATTGGAAACCATTAACCCTCACTGCTCTCCGATGTTTGTCTGTTGATTGAACCACTCTTTCCTTCTCCAGCTCCACACAACCCTCCACCTTAAATATTTCCTGGGATTCACTAATTTCAGTGTAAGTATGGGGCATTACTTGTAACAACTCAAGTCATCTAATTCCACTACATTTCCTCAGTTTTATGCGCTCTCATGTTGTTTATCATTAAGTTTGTCACGTAATTTTTAAGTGGATGGTTATGGAATTGTGTTGGACATTAATAAGAATAATAAACAGGTTTATAGTGCTGTTTTCTAGATTGTTTCTGCGATATGCTATTTTGCAATCAAAAGTGCAGTAAAAACATTTTAAGCAAGTGACATACAACTTGTGCTTCAAGAAGTTCACTGGACTTTGATTTGAAAGTTGATATAAATTTTTAATTAGTCGAATCTCGTTATAACGTACAGGTTTACAACGAAATCCTCGTTATAACGAATACATTTTTCGCTCTCTTGCGCTTCGTTATAATAGGGTTCGACAGTATTCAATTTGAACTTGAACTAAGCCTAAATCCCTTAGTGTTTTAGATCACTAAAACTTGTTTCTAAACTTGTTTATTAAACCAATAACTATCAATCTAAAGCTTTAATAGGATCAATAATCTTGACTGCAGGACATGGTGAGATTTGTGCAATTAAAGATAAGTCACACCATTTTAAGCAATTCACAAATCCATGGACCAAAAGTAACTTGTTTTCATCAGGCTCAAACAGATAAAGCTGCTGATGGATTTTTCATTTTCAATTGTCTAGATAAAGGTTAAAGGGAAAAAAAACTGCTGATTTTCTGATTAGCCCTTGAATTCATGAATTTCAAAGATAAAAATCTTTAAAGACGCGTTGCAACCATTTCAAAACTTTATCAAAATGTAGAATTTTTGTGATTTAAAAAAAAAATTAAAAAAAAATATCTATTTTTATCTTTAATTTTTTTTTACAGAATTCTACTTTTTCCCTTATGGGAATTCTGACGTGAATGTTCAATTCCTAAGTAAAGTAAGTAAAAAAAAAAAAAAAAAAAAAAACTTTCTGGACTTAAACCCAACAAAAAATTCATCTAAAAAAAAAAGAAAAGCAAAAAAATTCTTATTCAATTTTCTCATTTATGGCATTTCAAAGTCTCCAACTTTTTTTTTTAATTTATATTTATGCCTGAACCTTCTGCCCTTAGTAGCAGTCATTAAAATATAATTGGATTTTAACATAGCCCACTCACTCATTTTTTCCATACAGCAGCAAAGCACACATGCGGTTTTGTAGATTAACCCTTGCAAGCAAGAATTTATTGTTGGTGAAGATGATTTTTGCAAGAAAGGCCAAGTTTAGGTGAATGTGATATGTTTGCTTGATTAAGTTGGCCCCGGATTTGTCCTTCTAGTGTATTACTCTCACTTGAAAACTCGTGAATAGGGTCGAGATAAGCAGTGTCCACAGCCCAGAAGGCAATGGACAAGAGTAAAAGGTCGTTGCAGAAAAGACGCCAAAGGCTGCAGCAGGGGATGGAGGGGAATAAGATTGAAATTGGTCAAACCCCAATTCAATTTACACAAAACACGGTTGCGCCGAGGCCTTTGCCTTTGGTTAAACTTCACTTATCTTTAATTAAACCTAGACCTGGTGCTAATTTATGAAGATAATTATTTTTAACTTGCTTTATTGGAGCCATTATTAAAATCATATTGCGTGGGTAATAAAAAGTAGGGGATTGTGAATGCTAATAAATGAGTTCCATTTCCTGTATCCTTGAAAGAACAGAGCAGAGAGAAATATCAATTGAAAAGCTAAAGTATTCCCAAAGAGGTCTGTGATTAACATTCCCAGGAAACTCGGAGAAATAAAAATGTGATGCGATATTGATCCGGTTCGTTTCGTTCGTTAGGTTCAGGCCATCAAAGCAGATGCGCCGAATGGACTTGTTAGTTTTCTCTTTGTCGTTGTCGTGTGATTCGGTCATCTGTCTGGGTGACAATTGATTCAGAATTACTGTTTTATAGTCGTTCTGAATCATTTTCACACCTTGCAAAAGCGTAAATGAAGTTTTCTTGAAATATTTCCTTTAAGTACTGAGAATTCTGAGAATTTTTGTTGGAAATTTTTTAAAAGTTATTTTGAAGTGTTTTGATGTTTTCAGCTTATTAAATTTTAATTGAAAACAATTATTTCTCAAGTACTTATGGTGCAATACATTATGTAAATAATTTCCCAAGAGATGATTAAAGGAAAAGTAGTATGTAAGTAAGTACGAATAAAAATATCTAACAATAAACATCAAACTATTGAACCAAATGCCATCATCACTACAGATTCAAAGAAGCCGACAAAATAAAAATCCTAGTTCAAACAAAAAGCATATATTATCTAGTTGCCATCTTGACATTAGGGAATGAAATTCGAAACTGCTAATGCAGCTAATTCATTGCGGTGAGTTTATTGGCGGATCAAGCTGCAGACCTGACTAAGCCGAACATCAAGAAGTTCATTCGTGACCCCATTTCACTTAATTGGGTCAACATCAAACACTTTTTTCTGTTGGATGGTCTATTGAATAAAGGCACTACTATCCACACATGCAACTTTAGGATACGACGTATATTTTGTGTACGCCTTGTAGCATACGATACCATATATCATATCGTATACAACGACATATAATAAAATTCGCGTCAAAATTTTGGCGTGGATCTACGGCACGACATATGACTTTTCAATTAAATTCTGCCATACATTCGAAATTCAAAAAAATAAAAAATTAATTGAAGATAAAATTTGCTTTCGCGCCTCAAAATCTGATTTGTTTTTATATACAAGTATGTGACGAAAATTTGTACCGCATTTTTGTACGATATACGGTACAATACGCAAAATTTAAAAAATATCAAAATGTACGATGTACGATAATAAACGGCAAAGTAATTTCGCAATAACGTACAACATACGATAATGTACTCTTCAAATCGTATATACCCAATATACGATACGCGTACGGTACGCCAACCTTAAGTTGCAAGTGCGCTACTATCTTGAAACAAACAGCTGCTGTCTGATACAAATAAGTACAAGAAGCTGACAACAAGAATAAAAACTAGCATCATTAAATAAACAAGTAGCTAAGAACTCCCTTTTCTTTTCATTGATCGGTAGCCATTATTTCAAAAAACCGATTACTCATTCCACTACCCTTTTTGCATCAACTTTTTCCCACACTTTATTATGCCGACTGCTCTTCCACACGCTGAACAAAATGTGTTATTCATGGACTTTTTTCTTTTTTTACTACCAAGAAATAAAAAAAAATCTTCTATTAAGAGACTTTTTCTGAAAAAAGGTGTCTCAGCAAATCCTTTATGTACCAATTGCCGGTACACGGTCAGTTCATGCAAGGTAGCCACCTAATTATGGGCAACTGGAGCTGCGTGCAAGTCCAGGGGGAAATCGTGCGTTCCTATATAATGAAGCAGATTGAACGAAGGATCAGTACCAGCATCCCCCTAGCCCTTCTTCACATCCCTCTTCTCCACCTAGTTAATATCGGTCCACGCTGGAGGGCCATCGTCCAATTTAGTTGGTTGCACGTGCCTGAAATGGAACCATCTAACGCGCCACACGTGGGCATGTTCAATATTTTTTCCCTTTTATGATTTATTTATACATTTCGGGCTTTTTCAGCTTTTATGAGTTGTGTTTAGCAAACTATTTTTATTTTTCACTTTCCGGGTATAAATTGTTTGGTGTGTTTTATTTCGAGACGAAATTACGAATTTGATTTTCGCACCGGAAATAAGTCAGTCGCATGATGGATACCAAGAAAACTGCGCTTTAAAGCATTAAATTCTGTTGCAGTTTCTTCAGAATTATTTCTAAAGACTGGTTTACAACGACGCGAAGCAAAATGATGCATCGTTGTAAACAAGGCTTGATTAACAACAATGTCACAATTGAAAGTTTTCAACTTGTGATTCTGATTAAAAACGTCTCGCAAGAAAGTTTTCCTGAACATTTGCATCGATGTAATGAGGCTTAAAGTTATATTTTCCTATTTAAATTTAAGCTTATCAGTCATGTTCCTAATTTAAGCCTTTTGTCACATTCTTATTATGCTTTGTACTTTTTTTGTTGATGTCTTATCCCTTTTAATTGTTTTGTTTTAATTAGAAATTTTCTTTGTAACTGAAATCATATTGTTCAATGAGTAAAGCTGCATTTACATTGATGCACCATAACACGTGAAGCAAATTGTATCGATGTAAACACAAATTTGCGTCGGTGTAAATGGGGCTTAAAGCACTAGCTTTGCTAAGGACAATATCTCTCTATCTTTGCTTCTCTATCCTGATTGTTATACTTCAGTAGATCTAACATAACTCTAACTTTACAGACTTAGCTATTTAAAACCTCTGGGACTTGAGACTAATCTGGGATTAATCTCCCTAACTTAGCTTCTTTGGACACAAGATAATGCAGGGGTGACAGGCTTGTAAAGACTAACTGCTTAGATTTTAAGTCTCTCCACTGCGCGCAGTGTTACTAACTCGTGTCGTTCATTTACCTTGCCAAACCGCAAAAAACTCTGAGATTATGGTTAATAGTTAATAACCTCTCACAAAAGTTGATAACAATTCGACTTTTAGTTTTTAAGTTGATAACGTGAATCAAGCCTAATAACAATTCAATTTCTGATCTGTCCAATCAAAGTTACTTGACCGTAAAAACTGCTGATCTTTCAACGCTGACTCTTTGTTTGATGTCTTTCTTGTCCTGCAAACAATCTCTCACATCTCATCCAACTCACAACAACTTCTAGTAGATCTAAAGGTCAAGTCGCATCTCGCTGCAAAACTACCAAAAGGAATTCATAAACACTTGTCAATCCCCAGACTCCAGGCAAGAAAGGAATAACACATAAAATCAAAAATGTCCACTTGTAGACTTCACAGAAGTGAATAAAATATTAAGCAATAAAAAATAAAAGTCAAGGCACTCTTTTATTCCCCATTGCTCAATCGATATCCATCTCAAGTGGCCTTTTCAGCCCTTATCTCTAACCCAGGTTCTGCTTTGTGTCATCTATAAACCTCTTCACTTTTTTAAGCCCTTCGTCACCAACATTATTTAATCCAAAAAGAAATTCCCCAACTTTAATTTTTTTCCCCCTCTCTTCGAGTGTTTTCTAGGAAATTTATCCCTCCATCTAATTCCAGTATCAAACATTACCAGAAGCAAGAACAATATGGGCTGCTTTTGGAGCTTTGCAATAAGTGTGGGTTTTGTGCAGTAAATCTAGCTCCTATCCAATTCACTTGTCCAGAACCCGTGTATAATCTTTGAGCATGTACTGGTTCAGTTTGAATTATGTGTTTGCCTTGCAGTGAAAATTAATTAAACTGGTGCAAGTGTTACTAAAGCTCGTTGCCATTTTGTTGCCAAAATATTTTTAATCATCACATTGCATCCTTCCATCTCATTATCACAGCTAATCAATTAATCCTTGCAACTACTCACAGCTGTAAACAACTTTACCTTTTTTAAAAAAACGATGAAATTTGTGAATTTTTGAGTTGTGATGTTTTTTAACTCATTTGCATGAGATTTTTATCTACTCCTGTTGCTAATTTCTAATTAATTTAGAGAAATTGGTAAAAGTGAAACTGTCTTAATTCCACAATAAATTATGCAAATTTTTCAATTATCTGGCAAAATTTCAATTACAACTTGCAATTACCTTGCACATAAAACAAGTTTTGCAACTTTAAACATGAAAAAATAACTTACAAATGACAGAAATTTGATTCCACGTAATCCCGAGGCAGATTTATGTTTCATTTCACTCACAAGTTAATATACAAAACTGAAATACTGTTGCACATTAATATTTTTATTAGACATCAACTGTGAATCAATTTTTCAATTTTCCTGTCTAATATGACATTCCCCAATACGGTAACAAACCACAATCAACTTTTCCTGATCCCCTCATTCCAATAAGATAATATATAATCCTCCTTAGAAAAACCCACTTCAACAAACAGCAAAAACAACATTAAGAGAAAAACAAAGCATCATATATTTTCTTATTCCATTTCAGTTCATCCAACTGTGTAAACTCCCTATCATCAACTCACAAAAGCCTCATTTCCAACTGTTAAAAACAACTAGATATATTTCTATCTTTTGCAAACATTCTTCTCGTATCTCAGTCTTCAAAACCATGCAAATTCCTCAATGCATCATCCAATAAGAAAAAAAGTCAATATCAGCTGCCACTACCCAAGAATTCTCAAAGTTTCAATTC
>JAQFZP010001499.1:0-19009 GCA_034695745.1 Geophilus truncorum
CAAAATGGAACCATTTTCCATTTATGATTTTTGTAAAAAAAAATCATAAATGGAAAATGGTTCAATTTTGCATTTATGATTTTTTTTTAAAAAAATCATAAATGGAAAATGGTTCCATTTTGCATTTATCATTTTTGTAAAAAAAAATCATAAATGGAAAATAGAACCATTTTCCATTTATGATTTTTTTTACAAAAATGCAAAATGCAAAATGGAACCATTTTACATTCATGATTTTTTTTTACAAAAATGCAAAATGCAAAATGAACGCATTTTGCATTTATGATTTTTTTGTATGAAAATGCTAAATACAAAATGAACCCATTTTGTCTTAATGATTTTTTTTATAAAAAAATGCTAAATACAAAATGAACCCATTTTCCATTCATGATTTTATTTGATAAAAATACTAAATGCAAAATGAACCCATTTTGCATTTTGCATATTTTTTGACAAATTACATGAGAAAATGATTTGGCCACATCGTTCACTGATTCAAAACGACGACAACAAAAAGAAATTTCTGTCAAAGTTCTTGCCAGAGACGACCGCAACTGAAATAATGTCCACTTTGCAGCCACAGTTGAAATTGTTCGATTCGCCATTATTACTCGTTCTTTTGACAGTTGTTCGACACTCATGCAAACATTTTGGAGAAATTTCATCTAGAGCAGATTTGTATTCGAAACTGTGTAATTGCATGATTAAGTGCAGTCTATCGAAACTCGGTGACGAAATAGATCCTGACTTTGACGCATTTTGCGTAAATTTTTCACAATTTACTCGGAAAGAGAGTTTGCAAATACAGAAGAAAATTTGCAAATTTGGAAAATTATGCATTCGAAAAATTTTCGAAAATGATTTACAATTCGACGACACTGATTTTATTCGAGAAATTTACAAATACGGATTTCTCGTTCGTCACACGAAACGTTCGGCGTTCGACTCGGAAAACTACTTTCAAGTTTTTCATTTATCCACTGCCGAATATCTCGCCGCGTTCTCGACGTTCGTCGAATTTAAAACCATAGGATCGTTCGATTTGAATTCGATAGATCGGATTGCTAAACACTATCTAAGGACCAACGGCACGAGTCTGATGCTTCCATTTCTTGCCGAATTGCTTCGAGACAATTTGAAGGAATTGTTTACGCGATTAAAACCTTTCGATTACGCCTTTGCGTCAAATTCTTCCTTGTTGTGGCCTCTGTTGGCCAACTGTCGATCGATCGACGCGATCAAGAAACTGTTGACAAATATTTTCGACTTTATTTGTCCTCGCTTGCTAATGCACAGTGTTGGAGCAATTGGAATGTCGGATGATAAACTCGTTGATTTTTACACGAGTGACGTGTGTCGAGAATTCATCAAATACGGAATTAAGTGCAAACGTGTTGAATATATTTTGATTTGTGATTTACCAGTGTCGTTGCCAACAGACGTCATTTTACCCAATCTTGGCGTATTATTTACTTCGGATCAAAATATTCACAAGTCTCTGTTGTCATGTATGCCGTGTAAAATTGACGTTCTTGATTTTGTGTTTACAAAGGAATTTCAAGTTAACGGCGATACGAATATATTTTCTTCTTTTGCATCTATCGAGGCACAATCGCGTTCTTTGCAGTTACATTCCCCCTCTGTTTATTCTCTGCTGGATCGAGCCTTGAATGACAAAACACTGGACGAAACGAATTTATCTCGTTTGTTCGCATTTGTCAACAGTGGCGCTGAATTACGAATAATCGAAACTTTGCTTACTAAAACTGTCGTCGAAGTGCTGATATTAGAGTTCGAATGCGAAGTTTGCCAATTTGATTTGGATAATTTTGTACGCACTGTTAGCAATCGACCGAAAATTAAAACATTTAAATTACAGAATCCCAAAATGTTTAACTTTGACGTGGATCTGTATCAATTAACGAATGCGGGAAGAAGAAAGTTTGATCGGTTGTATCTAAATGTTAACTTAAAATGCAGTGGTAAAATGGAGATAAATAACTGCGTTGACACACTTAGAGTCCAAAATGTTGTCGATGAAAATGCTTTAATGGCTCTTGCTCCTACAGTTCTTAATTGTCCTTTTAATGTTTTAAGTAAACGACTTGTTGCCGATTTTCACATGTTACGCTCGACTTCTTTACGCACTTTGTACATATTCCACTGCAATTCCAATTGTGACTCGCAATTTTGGGATTTGCTGAGTCGTTGCTCCAACCTTCAACATTTAAAAATCGAAATAGAAAGTAACGAATTGCCGGTAGAAAATATTGTCGACTGCGTGAAGCAACTTCAGATTGAATGGTTGGAGATTGAAATATACGAGTGTCGATTTCTGAAATGTGTTTTGTCGCTGGTCAAATGTTTGAACCAAATGTTTCGTGATTTTCGACTGAATCGACTTTATTTGGAAACTGATTTTAGTGATGGTTATTCTACGGATTTTATAGATGAATATTGTTCATTGGCAAAGGAAATAATTGAAGGGTTAAAATGTAAATGCTATAACAGTGTATTCATTTATTGTTTTAACTTTCTCGATTTGTGGCATAAAGTGATTAGTAGTAACAAAATTGATCTTTCTCACGTTAGACTCGTTCCAACGACAGATACAAATTTACCAAATAACACGTGCTATCAAATCACTTATATCGAATCTTAATTGAAATGAAACAAATTTTTATAATTGTAAATTTTATTAAATTAGATTAAAGCTGTAACAACTACACTTAATCAGTAAAATACTTGATTAATTGTTGTTTTATTTTAGCATTGGTGCAACATTTAATTTGTTACGGTACCGTAACTTAATTTCTCAATAAAATTGTGTAAAGGATATTTAAAAAATAATTATCATTAAATTCGTGTAAATTTATATACATTATAAAATATGTTTAGCAATTTATTTCTAATTCACTTATTTATTGAAATATATTTGGTGAAAAACCAAAAAGAAACACGAAAACGAAAAAATTCAACTCAGCGCATCAGCTCTGACAGCTAGCGACATTTTTTAGAAACTTGTATAAGTAACAATGAGGTTGCGTATTGTATTGGACTTGATTAATTTCTTAACAGAAATCAAAATTTTATTATTTTCCGATAAATGCAAGTAGTTGTTTAAATTATAAATTTTAAATTTAAAAATTATTCGTTTTTAAAGTGATTTAAGTATAAGATTTAAAATAAAATCAAAAAGTACCGCAATAATTTGAAATACTGATACATCAAACTAAAAACTATAAAAAAAACAAAAAACAAATAAAAGATTTTTTTTTTTTTTTTTTTTGACGATGATCTTTATCCGTCTATAAATGGCAGAATGATGTTTTGTCTACGGGAAAAGTTAAAATGTTTATTAATATAATTTTATCCGGTTAATTTTTAGATGCGTTTTCCAGTTCTCGGGCACCAACATCAAAATCGTGTTCCAGTAGCTGGTCAACGTCGATGAGACCAAATGTGACCAAACTGCCATCAACACTGCACCCGGTTCCAAATAAAAGACGACCGATCTCTGATCAGGACATCAACTTGACCAGTCCGTTTCCGTCGCCTACTGGCAAAATTCGGTATTAATTTGAATTTTTTCAAAGTTTTTTTTTTTTTTTTTTTTTTTTTCTGTTTTTAAAATTTAGTTGTAGGTTTTGTCAATAGATGACGCGAATTCGTGTCCGACAAGTTCCCGTAGTGGACGAAACGGACCTGCACATGGCACTGACAGCCATGTACGCGTTCAACGTCTTCACCATTTTTAGTCGATTAAAGCGAGAGAGGAAAATGGGAAGCAGATTAATTCAAGCGGGGTCTCGACGCTGGTAAGTAATGCGCGACTTTTGCCAGATTTGAAATTGATTGATTAACATTCTCAGGTGTGACATCAATATTTTCAAACACTCGTTCGCACTATCGCTCGTTCGTCCATCTTAGCTGCGGCAAGAAATATTATATTGGTTAACTTCAAAGTATTAAATTAGGGAAATTTAATTTTTAATGATACTTGTGTTCACAGTTGAGCTTAATTCAAAATTAAGGTGCATTGTGGGATACTAGCTTTATTTTTAACTTTTTTATTCAGCTAATAGCAATCTTCAACTTGATTGGTCAGAATTAAGAATAGTATTTTCTATTAAATGTCAACACAATTTCTTAAGTTAAATACAACTAACTTTATTCGTTACCAGAAATACTGTAGACAAAAATATACAAATATTTGTTACTTGGAAGCTGAAGCGCTATTGTTATAATAAATTATCTATACAGTATAGCAAAAGCCTAACCAAAAAAGCTTTATAGGATTTTAATTGCAAGGGCTATTACTTCATTATTAATATATTAATAATGAAGTAATAGCTCTTGGAATTATAATTATATTTTTACACCAAATTTAGCCACAACTTAGTTTACTAGAATAGTGTAGGATTACAAAAAATCGAGAGAGAGAGAGATAAAGAAGAAAGTTATGTTGTCTGGAGATTGGAGTAAACTTAGTAAATCTAGAATTTTATTTAGGCGTCATAATTAAATTTGTGGTTGCGTTTAGGCGCACATTTTAAATTATTTAGAAGCACCATTTGGTTGAATTATTCAGGTGCAAATAATTTTTAAATTGTTTTTGGGCGCGAACTTTTTAGTAGTTTTGGTCGATAGAGATCGTATATCGCCACTGCGGCACTGCAATTGTGAAAATGGCGTCAGTTTCTTGACCAAATTAGACAATCGGACAACAATGTGCGCCAAAACCAATTCGCATGGCGTCGTATTTGGACGTCTAAATAAAATTTTAATAGACATTTTAGGGTTTAGATTAGGTTTAAGGTTATGAATTCTTCTATACATTTATGTCTATCATTTGTACCTAGATTAAGCCTTTAAGCATGTGCCTATTGTTATTGTATGCTTTCATTCTTTATAAGTCATTCTTTCTCATTATTTTTTATAATGATGTGATGTATCAAATCCATGACTATTGTTAAGAGTTTTCTTTGCAAATCAAATGACATTATTAAACCAGTAAAGCATCAGCTTTGCTCCTGGCAACATCTTTCTTTCTTCTCTCTCTCTCTCTTTGCTTTTTCTTCACTTCTCTAATACTAATATTAGCCCTGACTTAAGAGACTTAGCTGTTAAATATCTTGCACTTGGGCCTAACTTTTTTTTTTTTGGGTTATTTTTACTATTCTTTCTTCACTTCTTTATTTTTCTGTTGAGCTTTCTTTGTGACTAGAACGCGAGCTACTCGTTCCCAATTATGTCTATCGCGTAACACTTGTCGCTCGGCCCGGTCTTCCGCCCGCTTTTCTCTCTCAAGTCCTATTTGTGGTTTCCTTGTTTGTTAGAAACACACAATAAACAAAATCATGTCATGTCACCTTACATTAACAAATAACATCTCTTATTTTACATTATAGTTATAGTACTTTAGAAGAAATAGATCATTTCTGTTCTTCACTACATCATCAAATACTAAATCATAAATCATGTAGTACGGTATTATTACTTCTACTTCACAATCTGTTCTTATTAACTCTAAATATACTCTTTTATAAAATACACAAATGAATTCAAAGCACATTAAACATTTACAGCTAATTACAGCTAATGCTGAACTCAAATGCGACGAAGAGAACGAGAATGCAATTTGATTCTGGGCAGCCATTTATGAAAGTTGTAAACAAAGATTTATTCTAGTTTTAGAACAATTGTACAAAACTCAATACAAAAATCACTATTCATAATGTCATTAGTCATGACATCACATTATACTATCACATTTCACATAATAATATAATTTAACCTTCATTCTCCTTCTACATAATCTGATCAGCAACAATTCACTTTTGTTCCTCAAAAACATCATATTCACTTTTAAAGTACACAACACATTATTCTGTACTGCCACTTCACAAAACCTATTTCATATAATTAAATACACTGTTACAATACATTACTTATCAATAAATGTCTTCTGTAACTCCTAACTTCTGTATATTAATTAATTAATTAATTAATTAAGGTTTGATCAATATCACGAATGTGCACATTGGTTTTTATTTGTACTCTAAAATCATAAACTTTGATGTCAAGTCTTTATGCATCATTCAATGTCACTTTACAGTAACCGAATGACATAATCACACCTCCCATTCAACACTACATACACTCGTGAGGACCAGATCATGACATCACTAAATATAATCTTATATCCACTATATAATATTAAAATCATTAAATCCATACTCTTTACTTCACAATTCATTCCTCATCACTTAATACATTATATTTATTTAGAACACGTTATACATTTAAAAAAAAACCACATATTTGATTCAAAGCTACATTCTATACATAAAATCAACTTTTACGACTCTCTCAACTCTCACAACCATTTCTAAAGCTGCTAAGTCTGAGGATTTTTAAATCACGTTAGGTAAACATACAATACAGAGTCAAATCCAGTGAAATATTACTTCTTTTCTAACAAAACTCCTTCCTTTATTGCAAACGGCTATAAAATATAAACAGAAAAAGAAAAAAAAAAGTTAAAATTAAAAACCTAATTTTTATGTGAATCAACATCAACACGAGGCGATAAAATGTCCGATGTGTCAAATCCTCCTCATGAAGATTGCCAATAAATGTTTACATCTTTTCCTCACTTGGTACATCGATAGCGTACAATCGGGAATGTACGGAGTACCAAAACAATTTTATTTCCAGTTCACTGTAACTTAAAATCAAATTAAAAACAGATTTTTTTAATTAGTTTTAATACCTAAATTGATGAAATTTTTTATTTTTTGCATAGAAATCTTATTAGACTCGAACAAAAGCTGTCGATCAAGAAATGACGAAACGCAGAGCAGAGATAAATTCGAATAAGAACCGGTCGGTATATCGACGAATTTATCCAAAGTATAAAACCGAATAAATGTGAATTTACAGTAAAATTATTTCGACTTCCGGTTTTTTGCGCTTATGGTTTCAGATCGGGAGTAATGACCGTTAAAAACTTGAGTTTGAGGACAAATCACGACTTTGCTCGGACACAACAATGACCATCTTGACAGGAATGTTTCCGCCGACAGAGGGCACGGCTTGCGTCAACGGATACGACATTCGCACCGAAATCGACGCGGCGAGGAAAGATTTGGGACTATGTCCGCAGTACAACATGTTGCTTGACCAACTGACGGTCGAAGAACCGTTTGAAGTCTCTCGGAAAAGTAATTTTTAAATTGTTAAATGATTTTTTGAAAACTGGAAATGACGTTTATTTATTTAAATTTTATATTGATAGTTGAAAAATAAACTCGAATGAAGACTTGAAGAGTTGAAGAAAGAACATCAAGATCTCATGCAAAAGTTGCAGATTCTGGACAAGAAAAATACATTCGCAGTGGGAATTTCAGGAGGAATGAAACGAAAGTTGAATTTGGTAATTGCGTTGATTGGTCGACCAAATGTAATTCAAATTATTTATAATTTCTAAAACATTTACAATGTGATTTTTTTTTTCAGGTTGTGATGTTAGACGAACCGACTTCCGGTTTGACCCAAGAACGCTAAGAGAAATCTGGGATTTATTACAAGAATACAGAACCGGAAGATGTATTTTATTGAGCACTTAATTCATGGAAGAAGATCGTACTGCAACAAGCTGCTGCATCGGATACCGAGAGAGACACTTGTATCCAGGGATAGTCGTCGACGATGTCGCTGCCAACAAAGAAAGAGTTCGAAGAATTACTTCGCACTAGGTAACGTTTTTATTATTTTAGTTCCCTCAACAGTCGTGGTTGGCTTGGCCGCGCTTCTTGCAGCTTCTTTTTAACTTTTCCTTATTTGTTTCTTGTTTTTTTTTTATTTACTATTTTGACAATTGATGGAACTGTTTTAGCCCTTTTTTTTCTGTAAGTTTTTTTCACTGTTAGTGTGGGTTTACAAGAAATCGAGAGAGAGAGAGAGAGAGGTAAAGAAGAAAACAATGTTGTCTGGAGATTGGAATAAACCTACAGTAGTAAACCTAGAATTTTATTTAGGCGTCATAATTAAATTTGTGGTTGCGTTTAGATGCATATTTTAAATTATTTAGAAACACCATTGGGTTGCAATAATTAGGTGCAAATAATTTGTAAATTGTATTTGGGAGCATAATTTTTAGTAGTTTTGGTCGATATAGATCGTATCGCCACTGCGGCACTGCAATTGTGAAAATGGCGTCTTTTCCTTGACCAAATTAGACAATCGGTCAACAATGTGCGCCAAAACCAATTCGGATGGCGTCGTATTTGGACGTCTAAATAAAATTTTGATAGAAGTTTTAGTGTTTTGATTAGGTTTATGGTTATGAATTCTTCTATATATTTAAGCCCATCATTTGTGCCTAGTTTAAACCTTTTAACATGTGCCTATTGTTTTTGTATGCTTTCATTCTTGTTGTGTCATCCTTTTTAATTATTTCTTATATTGATGTGATGTATCAAATCTATGACTATTGTTAACAGTTTTCTTTGCAAATCTAATCACATTATTTAATTAGTAAAGCATTGGCTTTGCTCCAGGCAACATCTTTCTTTCCTCTCTCTCTCTCTCTCTCTCTTGTGGCTTCTTCTTCACTTCTCTAACACTAACATTAGCCCTGACTTAAGGGACTTTGATTTTAAATCTATGGCGCTTGAGCCTAACTTGTTTTATTGGTTCTCTTTATACAATTGAATCCTTTGCATTCGCTCCTGTGTTAATCTTAATTTGTAATCTGAAATTTAAAATAAATAAAAGTTTGTTACAGTAAGATAATTAAATAAATTTACTCTGCAAATTCTTTCTCATCTCGAGATAAAACACCTCCCAGGCAAAAAGTTCGTCTAGTTCGTCTGGAATTTTTTTCTGAGGTGTAGGTATTGTTTTTGTTTTTAACATAACTTTTCTTTTTAGCTCTACACAAAAACATCAACTCGTCCATAATGGGCGTAAGGTGAAAATGATGTTTGTTTATGACGTATGTTAAGTCTCCCTTTACGACAAAGGAAAAGTGTTCCTCACGTGAGCATCGACTAAATCCTTATACGGTTTGGATAGCGTCCTATCGATGTTTTTAAAAAATGTTTCCGGATCGGAGAAATAAACGAAAAATTCTGCCATGTCATATAAGCTGCAATTAAAAAATAATTGAAAAACTGAAAATAAAAAATCTAAAATATATTTAAAATTTACCTTGCAGTTTGTTCAAACCAGACACAAAAGGTAGAACCAAAGCAATTTAATAAGTCCAAAGGTACAGAGAACCAAAAAACAGAGAACAATTTTTATTTAAAGGCAAATGATTAAAAACAAACTAAACCTGCGTTTTTGAAACTACTTAAAGGTAAACATGGGGAAAGGGTTATTTTTGATTCGTGGTGTAACAATTGATTTTAGGCTGTAACAAAGCTAAGACACGAACGCAGAAAAAGGATTAAGATGCTAATTTTTTCCTTAACCAGGGTGGTGCCATTGTTTGGCCAGAACGCTCACAATGGCCGCTGCATGGGTACCGCATCAGTTAGATTCGTTTCGACTCGAGACGTTATTTATTTAAATGAAAAGTCTTACCCCAATTGCAGAAAAAACTCTAGCTAATCCCGAGTGGAACAGCGCAAAAGGTCGCAAAGGCCAAGAAAAAAATAAAATGAAGGCTAGTGACGTGATGCGTCCTCACACTTAAACATCACTCAATTCCTCACAGCTATGTATGAACATGATTATGGGAATCAAATGGAAAAAGAAGGGATAAACTAAGTAAATAATTAAAATTAGAATAAAAAGTTAGCTGCAAGGGATGTTATACAGTAAAGCCCACACACGGTTTCCAAGGTAACGGTGCGTTGCAGTAGAAAGTATAAAAATACAAATTTGAATGTTGTAATTTACAATATCGACTATATATATGAACTGAAACTTTTTTTCATGAAAAGATATACAAAGTAAAGGAATTCTTGCAATAAAAATTCAGTTTTGTCATTTAAAAGTGAAAGTTATATTAAATTATTAAATTATATTAAATTCCAGAAAACGATTTCTAACTTTCAGAATTCTAATTCTACTTTGCAGTGATAAAACTATAAATATTTGATTTAAGTGTAGCCGCAATTTTGTATCATTTGCAATACAGCATTCAAAAAATAAATTTTTTATGGTGTGGGAAGTTGTGGACATTTTCAGATTAATAATTGATATAAAAATAATATTTATTTACTGTAAACCTATGAAAAAGAGTAAAAGCAAAATGTGTCATAAAATTTTAAAAGATTAAAAAATAAAAACCAATATAATTTAATTTGTGAAATGAAATGACAAATAAAAATAAAATTTTTTTATTAAAAAGTTAAGTAAATTTAACGAGAAGACTCTTTAAACCAAAAAGTGTAATGTATAAAATTATATAATTAAAGTAATTCATGTTAAGATAGACCAGTCTGTATCAAAAATGGTAAAAGACGATTTAAAATTTCCGCTACGTGACGTTACTAAATGTCACGTTTTACCTCGAGATGGCGCTAAAATACAAGATCATAAATCTGCACCGGGTTTTAGCGAGGTCGAGGCAGTGAAGAAAGTTGATAAAAGTTTGATTTTTCTTTTAAACAAACATCAAAGTATTGAACAACATTTCGGTAAGCATTATTAAGCTTTATTTAGTAAGTGTACGATTAATCTATATTTTACTCTGATGGTGACGCCTTTTTTTGCTATCACCAGACACCAGGTGGCGCGCTCGCTTGAGCGTTGATGACCTTGTGATGGCAAAAAAGCAAAAAGGGATATCATTGTTTTTACATTGTTTTGATTGATAAATAACATGATTTTTATTGCATTTTTTCGGGTTTAATTAATAAAGGCATCGCAGCAGTGAATTTACATTGTTTTGCCAATATTATTTTCAGTGGCACCCGGGGACAAAACCAAAAAATTTCGCCCCTCACTATTTCTCCGAGATCTAATGACTTTTTTTTTTTTTTTTTTTTGCTTCAGCCTATAAAAAAAGGATGCCTATACGTTTCGGACACCCCTAATTGTCAGTTTTGCCGCCCCTACGATTCCAAGTAACCTAAAAGCCAATACGCCATTTTATTACTTATTATTTTATTATTTTATTACTTATTATGGAAAATATTAATTAATTTAAACTCGTTTTATTCAAAATTTACATTTTTGGTTGAGAAAAACCATTTGGGACCAGATTCTGCTAACGTATAACTCTTTTTAAGACATTAAATTAAGTAAACAATTCTTGGTAATTTGAGTGCGTCAAAGTCATTTCCTTAAACCACGATAACAAAGATAAGAAATGTCATGTGATAATTTTTCCGTGTAAGGTTTAACTTGTTAGTCTTATTATTATAATCATATTATTTCTAATGACAAACCATTCGAGTATAAATTGGCATTTTTTGTTTACAGTATTTATAACACGTCAAGGGAAAATCTGGTTAAAAGTACAATTGGAGCTACAATTGCGAACAGCGACCGATGTGTCACAGTGTACGAAACGATACGAAAATCAGGTGAAAATTTATCACATTGTTTTGAATTGTAAAGATTAGAACTCCAAATTTTACCCCCACAACATAAACTTCAACTCCCGTTATCTCCAATCTTTACCCCCACTATCACAAACTTTAACTCCCTAATATTTAACTCCCACAGTTTTAAATTTAACCTCTACAACTCCAGACTTTAACTCATTCAATCTAATATTTAAGTGCCTACAACTTTATCATTATACAAACATAATTTGGTGGTTAAGTATAAACATTTGAATATTTTAATAATGTTAGTTGAATATTAGATTGAAAGAATGGAAGTTTGGGATAATGAAGGATAAAGTTTGAGACAGCGGAGATTGAATTTTGGGGTGTGGGGGTAAAGTTTGGGGTTGTGGGGTAAAGTTTTGGAGTAGTGGGGGTTGAATTTTGTTATTGTGGGGTAAACATTTGCGGTATTACGGTAAGAGTTAAAATTTGAATTAAAATTATAAATTAAAAAAAAATTTAAATTACTTTTTTTGAATTTTTTGCCATTTCGCCATTCTTCTTTTGTAGAACCCTGTACAGAATCTACCATTATAAAAAGCTCTAAAGAAAGAAAAACCTTCAAAACTGTAAATTAAGTGCCTGTGCACACCAACGGGAAAGAATTGGTTCTCATGGAGAACTAGTTCGAAACTAGTTCGAAACTAGTTCTCCATCAAAGTCTTGATAAGATTAATCAAATAATTAAAATAGAAATTGTGTAAACAAGATAATAGAAAATTTAAATTTGTTACATGAAGCAACCGAAAATAAAAAAATTTCATATTCATTTTGTTCTTTCCAGTATCAAAAATGAATATGTGAATGATAATTTGAATCAACATTATTTAACAGAATTAAAGTTGTTGCGAGAGATGAAGTACAAATATAAATGCACCTACTTAAAATAATGTTAGAATAAATTGTGCAATAAATATTATTTTAGATAATTAATCAATTGTAAAATTGTGTTTTTTTTTCTATTTCATATCACATAAAACGATAAGAAAATTATGTGAACAGTTATCACTTTGCCTTTGAATTGTGAACACTCAGGACGTGTCTTCATCAGACTAGGCAAAACTAATTGTAATAATTTGCATGCCACACTCAAACGACTACCGTACTTCAAATTTTTCAATTTAGCTTTATATCGAAGTGATTAGTCAAGAACCAACTATTACCTACATTCGTTTAAAGTATTGTAAGTATCATTCTCGCAAATTCAATTTATTTTTAAAAGCTGCGAACGAGTTACGTCCTACTATTACTCATGTCTGATAAGATAGTTGTGTCACAAATACCTTATCTAACGTTAAATTGATTTATCAACAATTTTATAACAAAACGTTTTTTTTTTTATTTGCAGTGTTGGAATTAAAATGACGGATGACAAGATTATAGGTGATGGTGGAAATATTATTAAGACCGATGGCCCTGTTTATATTACTCAAACATTTAACAAATCAAAATCACAAAATTCAGAAATAGAAGAACAAGGTAGTGGCACAAATTAAATTTAAATAAGTTTATTTACATAAATTAATCTCAATGTTATTGACGTTATTAGCTGGTAGCGATGTGCGGCAAATGCTCCCATACCCGAATGACGTCGAAACTTTGAGAGCAAAACTCAAACAACTCTATCAATATCTCACACTGCCAAAACCTGCATGGATGACGGAAGGAAACGATTTAGACATCGACGAGTACTTCATCGAACTACAGATGGACGAAAACGAGTCCAAAACGCCCATTGAAATTACTGACATTTTCGACAAAGTCAAAAATGAAACACCGAAAAGAATTCTGATCGAAGCTCAACCGGGGTTTGGAAAAACAACACTGGCAACTAAACTCGCTCACGATTGGGCAAAAGATCAAACGTACATCTGTGGACAATTCAAACTACTGTTGATGATGTCGATGAGAGAATTCCGTCATCTAAATTTCGAAGGAGCAATTAACACCTTAGGAAAGAGATGCGATCTTCCCGAGAACTGCGACATTGTCGACGTGGTGAAGAGCAACTCGAAAGACACACTCTTAGTACTGGACGGATTGGACGAAATGAGTTCGGAGAACAGAGAAGAAATTTTAAACGTTCTCTTCAAACGGAAGTACAGCGACGTTACTCTGATCGTTTTATGCAGAACCGGTTTATTTCGCCTGGAAATACTCGAAAGTTCGAAATTGTACGGACCTTTCAGCGGTAGAAAAGAGTTCCACGACAAGAAAATAAAAATATTAGGAATTCAAAACGACGACAACAAAAAGAAATATCTGTTAAAGTTCATGTCAGAGACGACCGCAAATGAAATAATGACCACTTTGAAGCCACAGTTGAAATTATTCGATTCGCCATTAGTACTCGTTCTTTTGACAGTTGTTCGACAGTCAAGCAAAGAGATTGGAGAAATTTCAACTAGAGCAGATTTGTATTCGAAACTGTGCAATGACATGATTAAGTGCAGTCTAACGAAACTCGAAAAACAAATCGATCCTAACTTTGACGCATTTTTCGTATATTGTTCATGGTTCACACGGTTTTCTGGCTTTATATTTCGCAACCAGTGTTTGCGAATACAGAGTAAAATTTGTGAATTTGGGAAAATATGTGTTCAAAAAATATTCGAGAATGATTTACAATTCGACGACACTGAGTTTATTCGAGAAATTTACAAATACGGATTTCTCATTCGTCACTCGAAGAGTTCGATGTCCAAAACGGTAAACTACTTTCAAGTTTTTCATTTATCCACTGCCGAATATCTCGCCTCGTTTTCGACGTTCTTCGAATTCAAAACCACTGGATCGTTCGATTTGAATTCGATAGAACTGATTGCTAAACACTATTTGCGGACCAACGGCACGAGTCTGATGCTTCCATTTCTCGCCGAATTGCTTCGAGACGATTTGAAGGAATTGTTTACGCGATTAAAACCTGTCGCTTACGCCTTTGCGTCAAATTCTTTTTTGTTGTGGCCTTTGTTGGCCAACTGTCGATCGATCGACGCGATCAAGAAACTGCTGCCAAATATTTCTCACTTTATTTGTCCTAGCTTGGATATGTACAATGTCGGAGCAATTGGAATGTCGGAGAATAAACTCGTTGATTTTTACACGAGTGACGTGTGTCGAGAAGTCATTAAACACGGAATTAAGTGCGAACGTGTTGAATATATTTCAATTTGGGATTTACCAGTGTCGTTGCCAACAGACGTCATTTTACCCAATCTTACGGTATTCTCTACTTCGGATCAAAATATTCACAAGTCTCTGTTATCGTATAAGCAGTGTAAAGTTGACCTTCTTAGGTTTGTGTTTACGAAAGAATTTCAAGTTAACGGCGATACGAATATATTTTTTTCTTTTGCATCTATCGAGGCACAATCGCGCTGTTTGGAGTTACAATCCCCCTCTGTTTATCCTCTGCTGGATCGAGCCGTGAATGACATAAAACTGGACGAAACGAAATTATCTCGTTTGGTCGCAGTTGTCAACAGTGGCACTGAATTACGAATAATCGAAACTTTTCTTACTAAAACTGTCGTCGAAGAGCTGATATTAAAGTTCGAATGCGAAGTTTGCCAATCTGATTTGGATAATTTTGTACGCACTGTTAGCAATCGACCGCAAATTAAGAAATTTCATATAAAGAATCCCAAAATGTTTAACTTTGACGTGGATCTGTATCAATTAACGAACGCGGGAAAAAGAAAGTTTGATGAGTTGTATCTAAATGTTAACTTAAAATGCAGTGGCACAATGGAGATGAATTACTGCGTTGACGGACTTAAAGTCCAAAATGTTGACGATGAAAATGCTTTAATGGCTCTTACTCCTAGTCATCTTATTTGTTCTTCTAAAGTTTTAAGAAAACTACTCGTTGACGATTTTCACATGTTACGCTCGACTTCTTTACACACTTTGTTCATAGTACACTGCAATTCCAATTGTGACTTTCAATTTTGGGATTTTCTGAGTCGTTGCTCTAACCTTCAACATTTAAAAATCATTATAGAAAGTAACGAATTGCCTGTAGAAAATATTGTCGACTGCGTGAAGAAACTTCAGATTGAATTGTTGGATATTCAAATAGACGAGTGTCGATTTCTGAAATGTGTTTTGTCGCTGGTCAAATGTTTGAACCAAATGTTTCGTGATTTTCGACTAAATCAACTTTCTTTGACAACTGATTTTAGTGATGGTTATTCTACGGATTTTGTAGATGAATATTGTTCGTTGGCAAAGGAAATAATTGAAGGGTTAAAATGTAAATGCTTTGACAGTGTAGTCATTTATTGTTTGAATTTTCTCGATTTGTGGCATAAAGTGATTAGTAGTAACGAAATTGATCTTTCTCACGATTTGTGGCATAAAGTGATTAGTAGTAACGAAATTGATCGTTCTCACGTTAGACTCGATCCAATGATAGATCCTAATTACTTAAATGCCAAGTGCTATAAAATCACTTATATCGACACTTAATTGAAATGAAACAAATTTTGATAATTTTAAGTTTTATTAAATTAGATTAAATGTGTAACAACTACACTTAATCAGTAAAAATGTATATTTGCAAAAATACTTGATTAATTGTTGTTTTATTTTAGCATTGGTGCAACATTTAATTTGTTAACTTAATTTCTCAATAGAGTTGTGTAAAAGATATTTAAAAAATAATTATCATTAAATTCGTGTAAATTTATATAAATTATAAAATATGTTTAGCAATTTATTTCTAATTCACTTATTTATTGAAATATATTTAGTGAAAAACACATTTTTCGTGACGAAAAACCAAAAAGAAACACGAAAACGAAAAATTAAACTCAGCTCATCAGACACCTAGCGACATTTTTTAGAAACTTGTATAAGTAACAATGAGGCCACCTATTGTATTGGACTTGATTAATTTCTTAACAGAAATCAAAATTTTATTATTTTCGGTTAAATGCAAGTAGTAGTATAAAATAATAAATTTTAAAATTTTTGAATGTTGTCCGTTTTTAAAGTGATTTAAGTATAAGATTTGAAATAAAATGAAAAATATCGCATTAATTTGAAATACTAAGATTTTTAATACAGTTTTATTATACTTATACCACAAGGATAAATCTCATTTTGATATTTGATGTTTTATCGTGAGATGGCGATAGAAGTCCGTGCCGGCAAGTTTCGATGTGTCAAGAGTTTTCACTGTGAGCTTTGTTAGTTTAAATCCTTATTAAAGCCAACTCTGAAGAAGTAAAAAAAGACATTAGAAGATGACAATGATGCAGAAGAAAGAAGAGTTGGGAAATAAATCACGTGTAATAAATACTAGGTAAAATAAATAACGAAAAAGCGGCAACATCAAAGTATTTTTGCAAGAATTTCCAAAATTAAACAATTTTAGAATTCTGTCTTAAATGTACGACAAACTATCAATTCATGCATTAGATGGAATGTTAACATTTTTACATTTATTTGACGTTTGGTTGTTGCACTATAAAGATAACTATTGCCACATTTGGTTTAACACTGTTACAACATTGTTATTAAAACAAAAAGCAAACGATTGCTAAGCATTTTTATTATCTGAAACAGGAAGAACAAAAAAGATTGCAATCGATTTTTAAATTTTACGTAAACAAATTATTCTAAACAAATTACATTATTCTGTACTCCCACTTTACATTATCCAACTTTTCGTAGAAGAAAATTTCACTTATTTTCTATAGGATAAGGTTTAAATGAACTCGCCGTCCTTTTTTTATTTACTTCTACTCTAACTCTTTTCACGCTACAGGTTCATTCTTCAATGGAGGATCATCCTTTCTGGAAAGTTCTTCTGTGACCACATTAAATATAATTTCCATCTCTGGCACAATCAGTGAGAAATGATTATTATACGTCTTCATGGTTTGTCGTATAAACCCTTGATACGCGAATCTAAAATTGTTCTGCAAGTACGCGAAGACGTGTAACTGGTAAGTTTCATCGGTTTCCAATTTTACGTTCTTAAAAATTTTCTCTGCGTTGACAAATATTTCAAGGAAATCCTTAGCAGATATATTGCTGAAATTAATTCATTAAATTCAATCATGCTTAATTTTTTTTCTCATAATTATTACTTTTCATCAAAGTATGGTTCAGAGTTGGTAGATTCAAACTTTTTTGAGTTTGAGGTGTCCGACGTGGACGAGTCCACCGACGAAGACTCGGTGACTTCAGGAGTTATAGAAGAAGGCCCCGCATAAAACATTAACAATTGTAAATTTAAAAAAAAGGCTTAAACGTCGTCTAATGTCTTATTTTTACCTCTTCTTCAAGTTTTCTTTTTCTACCAGTCAGTAATGGTGGATTTTTATTTTCCATAAAGTTTTTTTGGAAATTTTGTTTTGTGAAGTTATCAACAGGTGGTGAATGAAACTTATGTTGCTCAAATTACCACCAGGTGTCGCTGAAAAATGCACAAATAAACATAAATATTTTAATTAAAAACTTGGTTTTGCAGAATGATTTCTCTTTTGTGAACCACGATGTAGCATCAAATATAATATTTTTTTTTGGGTTTAGGAATTGATGAAATTGATTAACGTCTTTTTCTTTCTTTACATCGCCATTTCGGCACCATTTCACACGAGGGACTTTAATGGCGGAATTTAAGTGAAATTATTTCTACTTACGGTTTTTTTGCGCTTACGGTTTCAGATCGGGAGTGATGATCGTTAATAACTTGTTTGACCATGTACGAAAGACAAATCACGGCTTTGCTCGGACACAGCAATGTCCATCTTGACCGGAATGTTTCTGCCGACAGAGGGCACCACTTACGCCAACGGCTACGACATTCGCACCGAAATCGACTCTGCGAGAATTTGGGACTTTGTCCGCAGTACAACATGTTGGTGTTGTTTGACCAACTGACGGTCGAAGAACATTTGAAGTTTTTCGGAAAAGTAATTTTTAAATGATTTTTGAAAACCGGAAATGACGTTTATTTATTTAATTTTATATTGGTAGTTGAAAATAAACTCGAAGGAAGAGTTGAAGAAAGAACTTCAAGATCAAGATCTAATGCGAAAGTTGCAGATTCTGGATAAGAAAAATACATTCGCAGTGGGAATTTTAGGAGGAATGAAACGGAAGTTGAATTTGGGAATTACGTTGATTGGTCGACCAAATGTAATTCAAATTATTTACAATTTCGAAAATATTTATAATGTGATTTATGTACCAATTCTCAACCGGTTGACCAAAGCATCGACAACTGAAGGTATTTTTTGTATCTTAAAAATGTGTACCGGTAAAATAATTTCATTTAACTTTTTTTTCTGGATATTTTTAGAGGTGTTTTCATCGCTGCAAGAAATAGACAGTTTGTCGAACAGAAAATGTCGAAGTGCTGGAACATTTCGCGGACGATTTGAAGAAGTTGCTCACCGACGCCAACGAATCGTGCAGGAATT
>JAQFZP010001500.1:0-19004 GCA_034695745.1 Geophilus truncorum
ACACACACACACACACACACACACACACACACACATACATACAGACAGACACGCGCAACTTAGAAATATATATTAGAGATACACTTAAACATACCATGTCAGTCAACGGTAACGATATAGAAAGCATTTGGCCGTTCAACTTCCATTCTTGTTTATCAGTCATATTCGGAATTTGCACCTTAAACGTCACAGGACTCTGCAAAAATAAAAACAAATTTTAACAAACAAATATAAAATTTTTTTTTAAAAATGTCACCTTATTCTTCCGTAAAAACTCCTGTTCGTTAATAAGAGAATCTTCAGTCTTTTGCTTCTTCGCCAACGGTTCTTCTTCCATCATTTGATGCATCTGCGGTGGAATTTGATAATGTCCTCCAGGAGCCATAGAAGGTGCCATATGAGCTAATTAAAAAAAAAAAAAAAATGTATCAAAATAATTTGTAAACAAACAAACAAATGCAGTTTTACCCATTAGAGGTGGCGGTCGCATTGGTGGCGCTCCAACCGGAGGTCTCTGTGGCACCATCATCATGCTTTGTGCCATCATTGCTTGTGGCGGCATCGGCGGCATGGCGATAGTCGCTGGACCAGTCATGGACGGACCGCCCATTCTCGGCGGTCCGACTGTGGGAGGCATTGGGACCTGCGGTGCCGCGGGCTTAGCCGGAGCTGAAGTCGTGGCCTGAGCAATGATGGTCGCTGCCGATGGTTTCAAAGGCTTAGAAGGACCGATTCGTTCCTTTTCTTCATCAGGTCTAGATAGAAACAAACAAAAAAATCATAACATTACTTGCATTCTCGAATAGCTGAAAAACTCGTTTCTGCGGCTAAAAATTGTCTCACGAGTCATGTCTAAAACGCGTTATTTTTTTCCCCGTTCCGTTTTACTTTTTAAAACGAGTTTTTACTCGTGAATGGCACTATTAAAAAAAATCAAAAACATTTTTACTCACAACAAGCCTTTGACTTTATGAATTTGGTGAATCTGTTCCTCGATGGTTATATTGGCACGTGCGGCACGAGTGGCGGCTTCCATGCTTGCCGTGTGTCCGTCCCACGTGACTTTTTCGTCTCTCTTCTTATCCTCTTCGCCTATCTTCTTACCGATGGCCGTTTCTTCGTCTCCAACGCCGAAAATATCCGTACGTCGTTCGGCCAGTTGTTTCAAACTGCTCTCGATGGCGGAGCCTTGAGCGTAAACTTCTTCCTGCTGCAGCTTTTCTTGAATTGTCCGGTCTCGCTGCTCCACCCATCGGGGATCCAACATGCCAATGCGCATGTGCTCTTGGATTTTGCTCGCCTGGATCCTCTCTCCGGTGATGGGAGAAATAAGGTAATCGTCAGCTGGTGCAGTTCGCACCACTTTTTGCGCTTTCGGATCGTAGTCTTTGCGAATGACCACTTGGTCTGGAACAGGTGGCAACGGAGGTGGTTGTCGCACGTTTTCAGCAGCAGGAAGTGGCGGCGTCGGCTCCTTTCCACTTTTCTCTCCTTTGCCCGATTCTTCGTCTTCGTCCGATTCTTCTTCCATGTCTTGCACTTGCGTGTTGTCCTCGTTCACTCGTGTGACGCCTGGAATTTCAGCGTCGTGGTTGCCCGCTTCTTGGTCAGAGTCCACTTCCATTTCGACTTCCTGACCCAAGTCTTCATACCGTTCTTGGGCAAGTACTCGTGCGCCGATTTCTTCCGGAGTTGTTGGTGGTGGGAAGTGACCATGTTCGTGGGATTGGTAGTCGACCGTCTCGACGATAACGAAATCGTGCCAGTCAACCTGGGCATATGCAACTAAAAATATAAAATAATAAAATTAAATTAAAAATAATTCATTGAACCCACTAAAAAATTTTTTCATAAAAAATTAAATAAATTACAAAACTAATTATTTTTGTAATAATCTGTAATCGATATTTTTATCACTTTGAAACACAATGCAACTTAAATTCATTTAAAATTGTAATTCGATCCAAAGTAGTAAAACATGATTCTAATTCCAATGAATCAAACGATTACTGTATATCTTAGGTAACAGCATATGTTACAGACCTCTTTCTCTTTCTGCTTCTTCTTCCTCTCGCCTTCGTTGCGCTTCTTGAAGACGCGTCCATTCTACACGGTATCGAATTTGTTCCAGTACCTTAAAGCATCAATTTAACAATATAATTTATAATTATAAAAAACAAAAATAATAATTGCTCACCGATTTCGTGTCGGTCGTTTCTCTTTTCAATCGACCTTGCAAATCTTTCGGTGGGATTAAAACCTTCGTGTATTGCTCCAACAGTTTGGTAAAATAATTAAAAAGACTGTGTTGCGGTCTGAGAAAGTCAAATTGGTAATTTCTCTGTTCTCTGTTCATCAAGTTGGTCAAAAATTGTCTTCCATTTCGTGCTACAAACTGAGCTGTTAACTTCACTACATCACTGAAACGAGATAATTTTTTAAATGTTAATCAAACGCCAACGAAAGAAATTTGATGTTCTTACAGATCAAACGCAGAAATAGAAGGTGGGTCAGCTGTAAATTCGAAATCGGGAGGCGGATCCTTGATTAGTAGTGCAGGTTCAGCAGATTTCAGAACTTCGAGTTGTTTTGGCGCTAATGGAGTGAACTAAAAACAAAGCAAAGGTTAATAAATAAATTCTAAGTATTTATTTGTTTAGTGTTTACTTTCGCTGGTGCTGCAGCAGCAGCCTGTTCTAGAATCACTAGAGATATAAAAGTAAAATTAGTAAAATAAAATGAAATAAAATTTAGAAGTAACACACGTGATTTTCCTTCCTTGATTTCTTTGACTTTGTTATGATAATACGCATTGTATGGATCTCCAGGATTCAAGAAATTAAACTTTGGGTTACTAATTTCATTTTGTCGAATTCGTGCCTCGAATTCCGGTCCTTAAACAAAAATATAAAAATTTATAATCACTGTAATAACATGAAATTTTAAAAAATATTTACCATTTCTGGCAACAAACGCAGCGGTTTTGTCCACAATATCTAACACAAATTAAGATCATCATATACTAACAAAATTTATTTAGTTTTGTATAGTAATACTGTTCTGCTTTACTTTATGGTAACAATCACCTTTAATAAATAAATCTCGATTTTGTTATTGATAAGGATACTCCTCACTTCAGGTGGCGGATAAATAATTCCAACGATTGGTTTGCTTGCTGGTGCTTCTTTTTCTGTGTTCTCCACATTTTCTTCAACGTTAACAGGCATTTTTCAAGAATTATGGGAACTATACACGTAACAACAACGACAGCTTCTGGCAGAGCAACGCGGTAAGTTCTGTCCTTTGAAATAGGTTTACAAAAAGTTTTATAATTTAAATAAACAGTATTTAAAATATATTTTAAAATTATATTGCGAATAATGTGTTTTGTATCTACCAAACGCAATCTGGTGGAGTTTAGCCGCTTTTCAAACGACACGGAACTGGAAAAAGGCCTAAGAAATTTCTCAAAATTAAGTCACGTGACCACTTGCAGCGCCTTCTATTGATCGATTTTTGAAATACTTTATTTGAAAAATTTACCGTACGATGTAATGGGTTTGAATTTTGTATTACAGTAAAAAAAATAAGGCAAGTAAATAACAACACAATAATTACCTAAACTGGCTTTATTTGTTCATTATTTCCAAAGACCAGTACAGATAATAATACTAAGCAAATTGTCTAACTTGATTAAAAACAACAAGTTTACTGATTTACAAATTCCAGTTTTAAAAATAAACTAAACAAAACAAGAAAATGTGGTAAAGCTACAATAACATTGTTGTAAAAAAAAAAATCAAAAACAAAAACAAAAACAAAAGAGCAAATCATAAACATCTAAAATAAATTTCTTATGAACTGCGCGAAGAATTTGATTTACTCCGAGATTTAGCCCGACGTTTACGAAGCGGCGATTTGCTGTGACTTCTGCTCACCGACCGACGGCGACGTGCAATCGGGCTACGACGCGGAAAAGGTCTTCGAGGAGATCGCCTTGGCGTTCGTCGACGACTGCCTTGGCGTCTGCTTCGGGCCGGGGACCATGTACGACTGCGACTGCGCGACCTGCGATTCCTGCTTCTCGACCGCGGGTGATAGCGTCCACGGCTCCTGGAACGAGAAGTTCGACGGGCACCTCCACCAACACGGTATGGACGCCGACCAACGCTACGGCTTTTGCTTCTCGAGCGGCGTCTTCTGGGACTTCGACGAGGCGAATACGATCGGCTTCGACTCTTGAGAAAAAAATTAAGTGATTAATTAAAAATATTATACATATGCCATTGGAAATTAATTGTAGTTTCACGTCCGGAAAACCTTCAAAAGTAGAGGCGGGAACGATTTCTTATTTTTTTATTTTTTTAAATATACGTTTGTTTTTTTTTTCAAATTAAATTGATGTGTGTGGATTTTCTTTTGGCAATTTTTAAAGATCAATTTACTGTATAATGTAAAATCGAGGAGTCTGACAAATTTCAAAATCTCGTCGACAAGTCAAATAAATCTTTAAAAACCTTTGCAAATCTCAAATCTTTAGTCAAAATTCCCTAAAAATCAATTACAAATCTCGAGAATTCTCTTAAATCTGTTAAATTTTTGCAAACCTAATATTTTTTTTTTTTTTTTTTTTTACAAATCTTCACAAATTCCAAAAATCTCGTCGACAGCATTTGAATTTGTCCGACCCCCAACATAAAATGCCAAATTATTATGTTCAAAAGCAAGAATTTTTTTTTAAATAATTTGTGCCGGAGCGCCACCAACAAATTAATTTCCAATGTCCTAAAATGAGCATTACCTTCTTTCCTCTTTTCTTCGATCCTGACCGGCTCCTCGATCTCGAACCAGGTCTCCCAGCACCCTTAAGAGCGCCATCGCCTTTCCCACCATCTCCCGTATGTTTGGAAGGCGAACTCCCGGGCATCATTTCAGACGCAACATCACCGGATGGACCAACAGACGGTATTGTGATCGGCGGAATGATCGGCTCTCCCGGCAGAGGTATATTTTCTGGAAACGGAATTTCGGCAAGCGACAATGACATCTGCGGCTGCGCGACATCTCTACCGAATCCCCGCGGCGATGATTCACCGGGCGGCACCGGCGGGGGCGACTCCTTGCCGCTCGATCTCGGCGGCGGCACCGATACAGGCAACGTGGGCACGTCGTCGTCCGAAGAATCGACACCTGGCGGTCTCTCCACTTCCCCGCTTTCTTCCTCCATCTCGACGCTCGAGCTGTAATGCTCGTACTCTGTCAACCGACTAGGCCGAGACGGCGACGGAGAGATAGACGATTCCTTTTTGTGATGTTCTGGCTGCGTCGGTACGAATTTCGGCGATGGCTCCTTATTGATCATCGATTCGTACGTGGGTAACACCACTTTCTCTTCCCCTGGTGGCAGACTGTCAGATCTACTCGACGACGTGCTCGGACGTCGTTTCCTGACGGGTGGACTCTGTTCCAGCGGCGAGTGACCGTAATTCGTCACCAGTCTTCTCTTGTCTTTTTGTTCGCTTTCGTGTTCTCGTTCGGGGCTGCGTGATCCAACCGCCTTCCAGAAACTGTTTGGCGCTATCGTAGACGCCAACGCAGGTGCCGCGACCACGGAAGATCCAGACATTTGCTTGTGTTGTATTTCTTTCTCTTCTGGAGTCTTGCTTCGTCTTTTTCCAGACGAGGACACCTGGTGAGGCGCCGGCGACCGAGAGCGGGACGACGACGTCGATGAGCGTTTTGTTTTCTCGCTCCTGCGGCGAGACGATCGGGACCGTCTACTCGGAGGACTGGCTTCGCGGTGTCTTGAAGAGCCTCTTGGGGGATTTCTATTCTCCGAACTCGAATCGTGGATGCGGTAAGACGAAACCATCTTGGTTGTTCTGTAATTAGGTGGGTTTTCCTCGAATCGGCGACGCGGTCGGGATTGAGGGTAGTTTTGGTGGCGAAGGGGCGGGGATGCTGATCGACTACGATCGCGGCCTTGTTTTGAATCGCTGGCTTGTATGAATCGCTCGGATAAAACGGGAGATCTAAAGAAAATATTAAAACACGAAATTAGCATTTGTTTTTTATTAATAAAATAGTTTGAGGTATTTCTTACCGTCCTCTCTTGTTTCTAGCAACAGGAGATTGTCCTCGCACTTCTGAAAAAGAATATGCGTCTCGACCGTCTTGGCTATCTCCATTGGCCTTACCAATTTCCTGTTCCGGTGATCCCTCCCGTCTGTCTCTAGAATCCCTGGAAGAATGTTTTTATCAATTTCAAATTGCACCAATTTAACCAAACAAAAACAAATACAAACCTCTTGCTTCTTTTGTGTTCTTTCTGCTCACGATCGGAAACTATTTTCTCTTCATATCGTTCTCCTTCCAAATTCCTTAAAAAGATAAAATTTAGCATTAATTTCAGTTTTAAATAGTAGTGATGTACAAAATTTACTGTGAATTTTCGGTTAGTAATTTTTTCTTTTCCTCCTCCCGTTGTTTAGCATCTAAAAACTTCTGATATTCGTTGAGTGACACCAAACGCGACTGCGCCTGCCGCCAATGAGGTGGTGTCTGACTCCGAGATCGGCTGCGCGAGCGAGACGGAGTTCTGAAACGCTGCAATTAGAGAATACATTAAAATCAAAATTAGTTTAGACACAAATAAATCTTAAGTAATTGAGTTAATTACCATAAACCCTCTGCCTTTAATTTTTCTTCCCGATTTTGAAACGTGAGGTCTTCTGTAAGGTCTAGTTCGTTCTTGTTGCCTAATTCTAAGAAAAAAAATTATCTTAATTTAAAAAGTAAAATAAGAAAAAGAAAAAAAATTAAAATTAAAACTTTTATTACCTGACAACAGGTTCAGTTGGTTCACCAGCAGATGAACGGCGCATTAAAAAATTATTCGCAGGAACTTCGGGAATTTCTTCTGCCTTTATGTTACTGTCTTGCACCTCTGCTTCTGCTTCTGGTTCCTTTTCCTCTTTTTCTCTAAAAAAATTTATAACCAAGCGTAAATAAACATTAAAAATATAAACAACTATTTTAAAATTACTTTATTGCATCTTTCTTTTTATGTTTTTTCTCCTTCTTGTGTTTCTTATACTTCTTCTTCTTCTTTTTATGTTTCTTCTTCTCTTCCTCTTGACCACTACCCGATTCACTTCCAGAATCGGACTCGGCTGCACTGCTGGATTCTTCTTTCTTCTTTTTCTTTTCTAAAACAAAATGTACAAAAAATTAATAAATAATTTTAATAAATTAAAGATTTTATAATAAACTACCTTTTGACTTTATTTTTGGAATAAGTTCGCCGCAATTCACTATTCTGATGACCGTATTGGGTTTGCCGTTCGTGTCTGTCTTCTGACTTTCGATACCGGTAATTATTTCTTGGCCAGAAATAACATGACCAAAAACAACATGAACACTAAACAAGAAAAAATTACGTAAAAATTAATCAATTGTACTATTTGTGGTTCAAAATGTATTCACGAGTGTTTCGAAAGTTGTCGAATGACATGTTTGGGCCGAAACCACTCGTTTTTTAAATGAATTTTTCACTTACCCATCAAGGTGAGGCGCTGGTTTGGTGGTTCTAAAGAGAAGATATACGGAATAAACTCAAATTAGCACAGCCAACATCTGAGAAACCACAAAAACTTAGCTTAACTACTCAAATAACGCCAATTTTTAAAAGGATAAAGACTATTACGTATTTTTATGCTATCAGAAGAATCAATCACTGCAGTCGCGAAGAATAGCTGTTCAAAACATATTGAGTTATGAGAAATAAAATTCAGGCTCGATACCAAATGTGTCATTTATACCACTGACATCTAAAACAAATTGATTAAATTGATTTTGTAGAATACATTACCTCGCCTTGCTTTTTTATTTTATTTTTTATTTTTCATTTTGACTGTCTATTTTAATCGAAACAAGAACAGAAAAAATAATATAAAAAAACACTAACGAACACTATTAGACTCAATAAAATGAACACTTTTTTAAAAATTTGCATCAATTGAACCTGAATTCGACACATGAAAAATTGAGAAATTAAATCTAACCATGGACTTACATGAAAAACTGAGAACCGTTTGAATCTTTGCCTCGATTGGCCATGGAAAGTAAAAAAGGCTGTTCGTGCTTCTTGTCAAAACTTTCGTCTGAAAAATTTCAAAAAAATTAAACGAAATGAACATTAAAATAAAAACTAAAATGTTACTGAATTTTTATACCTTTGAAAGTTCCACCATAGATCGATTCACCACCTGTTCCATTGCCTACATGTAACAAAGATCAAATTAACAAAAGAAATTTCTTTTTCGAGTTGTTAACTTTACCAGCAGAAAAATCGCCTCCTTGAATCATGAAATCCTTGACGACCCTATGGAAAGTTACCCCTTTGTAATGCAAAGGTTTTCCCGTCGTTTTACCCAAACCTTTTTCCCCTGTTTTATAACAAAAAATTAATTTTTTTGTCATTTAATTGTTTTAAAAAATGTTTACCTGTGCATAACGATCTGAAATTTTCGCAAGTAACCGGGCAAATATCGGAAAATAATTCAAAAACAATTCTGCCACCTGCTTGTTGCAAAAAATAAAATAAAATTATTGTTACATATCCGGTTTTTTATCTTAAATTTTCTTACTTGACACATCGCCGACTTCGATATCGAAAAAACATCGCGGTCGATACTTAGTGTTGATCGTCATTTTTAATGTACGAAACGCACCTAAAATTTAAGTAAAATGTAATAATTTAGACGTTTCAGCAAACAATCTAGTTTGCCATATTTAATATCGCTGGAAAAAATTTTGCACAACGCATACAGGCATTTGATTTTAGGCCTAATCAAGTGGCCATCATGCCTCGCTTGGTCACAAATAACAATCGCGAATTTTGTTATTTGAATGTGAAATTACGTTAATATACAGACGCATAAAATTACCTTCAAAATTAGTAGGTGTAATTTAATTTTCTTTTCCTGCTACAGTGAAAGTTGGGGCTTCATGAATTCCCGACGAAAGCACTTTGTTTCAGGTTTCAGATGCCGCCGCGCCGATCCCGTTTGGCCGGAAAGCTTCAACATTTTACCACCAGAGGGTCAGAGTGATAAAAAAAACCGAAACTTAAAATAATAAAATTTTGAAAAACTAATTTATTTATTTAATTTTAAAAGAATATTTAAATTAGAGATGCATTTTTTTAATTTATATTTATATTTATCTAGATTTTAGCAAATCATCTTTCAGCCAATAAGATTAGAGTTTCTTAATAAATTCCATCTTTATTCTTTTTTTTTTTGATTATACGAACATGGCTGCTTCCGTTTCTATCTTTAGAGCTTTCAGCTCCAACAAAATTCTAAATAGATTACCCAAAAATTGTTCTCAGGTAACTCTTTCCCTCATAAAACCAAACACACAATTGCATGTTACAATTTGCATTAAAAAATTTCCCTACTTAGTGTGATTTACATTGTGTAAACAAATGATATAACCTTCAAAACACATTAAATAACATGAAACCCAACGCATTACTTTATAGGCTCTTTGGAAATGGAGTGGCATTACATCGGTCCCAATTCGAAACTCATCTCGGGCTCCTCAACAAGACAGGGAAATGTCACATCAAGAGATGGTGATAAAGAAAAAAACCTACTACAAAGCTAAATATGGAGGAAGATACACTGTTACGATGCTCCCAGGGCACGGAATCGGGCCTGAGATGATGGCTTACGTTAAAGAAGTGTTTCGGTGATGAGATGACTCAAAAGCTAACATCGAGACATTTGTTTTTTAATTATTTTTTTTATTGTTTTAGCTATATCGGTGCACCTATTGATTTTGAAGAAATAAACATGGATGCAGAACGTGATGATATGGATGAAGTGCATATGGCTATTACTTCAATCAAACGTAATGGTGTTGCTATTAAGGGAAACATCGAGACGAAAGTGAATAGACCAAATTTTCGTTCTCGTAATGTGGAGTTGCGGTAATGCAGGTTTAGAATTGATGCTAAAATAAGAGTTTAGCTGAAAATATTTCTCTTTTTCAGACAAAAGTTAAAGCTCTTTGCATATGTAATGCACACAAAGAGCTTTCCTGGTATTGTAACTCGACATAAAGGCCTTGACTGTATTATTATTCGACAGAACACCGAAGGCGAATACGCCATGTTGGAGCATGAGGTAGTATTAACTGAGAAACTTGAAATATTTAGTATTTTATTTTGTTTATTTTTTATTTTAATTTTAATATAATTTCTTTCAGTTCAGTTTTGTTTTGTTTGCTGCGTAAATGTTTATTTAAGTTAATTATCCCCTTTTTTTTCCCTTCAGTTGTCACAGTTCTTTATTATTAGTATTATAATTTTAAGTTATATTTTAAGTAATTTTAATCGAAAAACTGCATTTTAAATTTGAAAATTCCTTTTTTCTATTATCCGATGAGCAGGCCATACCTGAGCGCGGAGATTTAGATATTAACCAAATGAGGTCGACAGATAAGGTAAAATATAAAATGAAATAGTGAGTTAAGTAAATCTTTTATCGCTTATTGTACACAAACATTCTTCTGCGCACTTCTATTGCTTATATAAATCACTATAGAATATTCGTTGCACTTTTGGTGTAAGAAAGGAAATAAATCGTCCCAGTTAATAATTCATTTCTTCTCAATTAATTGTGCAGAACAAGGGTGGTGTAGTGGAGAGTTTGAAAATCTGCACTTTGGAGAACTCGAAACAACTTGCAAGATATGCGTTTGAGTATGCCAAGAAGTATAATCGCAAGAAGGTTACGGCTATTCACAAAGCCAACATAATGTAAGAAAATATTATTGGAAAAAGGAAAATTTATTTGATTTTACAAGTGTTATTTACAGGAAGCTTTCTGATGGCCTCTTTTTGTCCAAAACATCTGAAATCGCCAAAGAATACCCGGATATTGAATTCGACAATATGATTATTGACAATTGCTGCATGCAAGTGAGTGATTTACAAGAAATTTGTAATGAATCAAGTATAAATTTAAAAAATATTGTTACTTTAGCTTGTTTCCAGACCACAGCAATTTGACGTGATGGTGACGTCGAACTTGTACGGGAACATCATAGGAAACTTGGTGTGTGGATTGGTAGGAGGTGCTGGGTTATTTTCGGGCATAAATTACGGAGAGCGATACGCTGTATTTGAACCGGTATGAAACAAACAATTCTTAGAATGTCGAAGTTTGCTTTTGAAACTAGCGAATAATTTATAGGGTACCAGAAATACAGGTTCGAGCATTGTGGGAAAGAATATCGCCAACCCACTTGCAATGATGCATGCTAGTGCAGATTTGCTCGACCATTTAAAGTAATAGAAAATACACGAGCACTTAAAGTAATAACCCTAAATATATTTTTTAATTATTCAGATTGCATTATCATGCAGACATACTTCGAGATGCGATTTCGCAGACTATTAACAAAGACAGGGTACGTTTTCTAATTATTTTGATTTTTGTGTAACTTATAATTTTTTGTTTTCGTAAGATACATACCCCTGATCTTGGGGGTCAGGCGACAAGTTTAGATGTTGTGCAGAACATCATTAAAATTATTCAAACAAAGAGCATCAAATGGTGAGCTCGAAGAAATATTTGTGTGCGATTACTGATAACAGACTAACTGACGTTGAGTTGCATGAAATTGATATATTTGAATTAATAATTTATATACGATTAATTTATTGCATGATTGAATGGTAGTTTATATACTCAAGTTAAGCAGCTAATTAACAAGAAAAAAGAAAAATCACAACTTTCCACTTAATAATAGGTACTCGCCGAAAGCCCTGGCAATTGAGAATCAAAAAGTTTTTCAAAAACTTAAGAATAAATTACTGCTAAGAAAGTAACAGACCGTAGCAAGCCGTGTGAAATTTAATGCATTCTTTTGCCAAAAGTGACCAATACAAGCATTTACAAAATTTATTGTACAAATATTTTCTTTCAGATTTGCCTTCTAAAAAAAAAAAATCTATTTAGTCATTACGAGCTCGTCGTGATTTGTTATTTTTTGTAGAACAGTTTTGATGTTTAGAAATTATTTGTAAATTGTTGACCGAAAATAAAACTACAAATTAAATGCCCAACGAAAAAGTTTATTATTATAAACTACACATTGAGTACATTGTCAACAAAAACGAAATCTATCTTCTACACAATGCGCTTTAGAATAAAACACTTAGCTCGGAGATATTTCATTACTTGAACATAATGCAGTTGTATTATAAAACTATCCTAAACGATTAATATCACACATAACATAAAACATGTAATATATCTTACGTAAAATAAATGTATATTAAAAGCTCAGTTTGATATAACATAAAGCATTTGTTAATTATTTAATGCAAACATGAATTTTATGAAATAAAATTGATTTTGTAATTTTCTGTCATCGAATGGGCGACCAAATTAAAATGAAATTCTGTTCAAGTTTCTTCGCGTATTTACAGTAAAAACAGACAATCACTCAAAAAAAAGGCAAATGGGATGAGAAATGGTGAATACAAATTGCAATTAAACGGAATGTATCTATTAATCAAGAACGTTAATGAAATCACGAACTGCCTTCAGGCTTCGCTTTTTTAGCCGTTGGCATCGCAGATTTACTAAACAGAGAAAATTGAAATTATAAAATGAGATTTAAAATTAAGTAAAATTCAAAACTTACGTGTCGCCAGTCGCCGGTCTCTTGACTGGCGTAGTAGGCGTTGTACCGGCAGGTCGATTGACAGCAGGATTTGATCCATCTACGACAGAAAAAATGTAAACAAAGGAAAAACTTTCATTTTAAATTCTACGACATACCTTGCAGCCACCTGACTTGAGTAGCAGGTCCATATCCCTTTTCATTTCTGGCAGCTATCCTGAAGATAATGGCTGGCTTTGTTGTGTAATCGATATGCGCTGATGATAAACTCTGATTCGTAACGGTGCACGACGGATTTGGACCGCAATAAACCCGCACGAAAGCCAGCTGTGATGGATTGGAAGTGACCGTTTTCGTATCTCCCTGCGTCTGTGTCGTGGCACTGTGAACTGCTAGGTATACTGAATACTCCGTGATTTTACCGCACGTATTTTGCGGTGCCTCCCATGATAAATGTGCGCCATCGGCTCCCTAAAAAAATTCACAAAAATCAGTATTCAATTAAATTTCAAAATTATTATTTTAAAAATATTTACTTTGCTTATTTTGATGGCAGATGGTGCTCCGGGATATCCCGGCAGACAAGTTTTGAATGCAGAAACTTCACTCCAAGGACCTCTTCCACACGCATTAATACCAGCCACTCGAAATTTATACGCAGTTCCAGGAAGAAGTTCTTGTTTCTTCAACATGCTGTGATCAGGCACAGACACGACATCGATATCCTAAAATGGATTTTAAAATATTAAATATTGATTTAAAAAAAATTACTTTAAGTCACAACTCACATCATCTTTCCTCTCCCCGACTTCAGATGGCAAGTAGAAATGCGACACGAGACAAGAAACTCCTTTAATTATGCCGACGTCGTACCATTGATTTTCCTTTTTCTGTGCTCCGGCTTTGACTGGCGTATCGAGTTTAATTTCCTATTATAAAGTATAAAAACAATCATTAAATACAGGTTAAGAGAGTTTGTAACCCATTTCAGCGTACTGCTTTAGAGTCCACTTCATTTTTCACGCCGTTCGCAGACGTAGCTGCAGTTATACCACCCACCTCTTGTTTTACTGGTGACGTTTGTGATTCGGGCATCGGCGTGGCCAAAAGTGAAGCTGCGGTTGACGCGGCGGCTGATGCCAAAGTCGATAAGGAATCTACGAATATTTAAATAAATAAAAATAAAACATTACATTATATTTAAAAAAAAAATACCTTTTGCATCAGATGTATCTGTCGATGTTATCCGTGACGATTCTGTCTCCATCGGTTCCTCCTTTTTCTTATTATCTAATTTCTCAGTCTCGGAAATATCCATCGGCGTTTCCGTGTTATCTTCCGGTGTCGTATCGGCGAGAATGGTGTCGGGCAAATTCGTGGGAACAGCTAAATTACTTAACGATAAGCTGGAATATGTTTCTTGGGGTTGTGTTAGCATTTGACTCTTCTTTTTCATTTCTTCCTCCTCCTCCTCCTCCTCTTCGTCTTTAGTTTCGTCCGGTTTGTCGGCTGGTCCTGGCTTTCCAGGGTTGCCGTCGTTCGGATCTTCGCCACCAGACCCGCCTGGATTCCCCGGGTTGTTGCCGCCAGCACTGCCACTGCCGCCAGGCTGTGGATTCGAACCCCCGTGATTGCCAGGATTGTCGCCGTGATTACCAGGATTACCTCCGCCGTGATTGCCGTCCGAGTTTCCACCAGGACTTCCTGGGCCACCGGGATTCCCGTGCTGACGGCCTGGGTTCCCTGGATTGCCGGGATTACCAGGGTTTACAGGGTTACCTCCGTGATTTCCAGGGTTACCGGGATTACCTCCGTGGTTTCCAGGGTTACCGGGATTTCCTCCGTGGTTTCCAGGGTTACCTCCGTGATTTCCAGGGTTACCGGGATTTTCTCCGTGGTTTCCTGGGTTCCCACCATGATTTCCAGGGTTTCCTGGATTTTCCCCGTGGTTACCTGGATTCTCCGGATTTTCATCATGATTACCTGGATTTCCTCCGTGATTTCCCGGATTCCCACCGTTTTCTTCGACATTCCCTTGTACCTCGGCACTTTCTTGGCCATCAGCAACAGGAGCTTCGATCAACCGAATCGTGCCTCCCTGAGTCGTGAAAACCAAATTTCTACCAGCCGCAGAGAGGGAGTTGGTCAAACTAGAAGGATCCACTTGCATGACTCCCGACAACGACTGCCCGCCAAGCGCTTCGGAACTCAACGTCAACATAGTGGAAGTTTCACCTTTGGCATTTTCAAGCAACCCAGTCGAGGCGTTCAATTGAGTTCCACTTAAATCTCCCTGCGAGAGCAGATCAGCTGGAGTCAAACCAACTGCACTCAGTGCCTCTATTAGAGTAAAAATGAGAAAAAAAAATATAAAAAATTTAGTGACTTAATTCCAGCGATTTAATGGTCAAATCTAATGACTAAATTGTTTAAAAATGCCAGACCTACCCTGTCAATTTTTTTATCCTTTAATTCACAAATTTCAAGTCGAAATTAAAGAACAAACATCACAGAACAAAATTTATGATAAAAATAATAAATTTCGTTTTAATAATGCATTATATCAGTTGATGAGACAAAATGTGACAATAAGTGTTTTATAATAATTACAAGTAGTTTATTATGACAACACAACAATTAAACATCAGTTTTTAAGTTTAAAATAAAATGAAATTAGTTTCAGTCAGTATTGGCTTCTGAATTACCTAATGTTTCAGGAGTGGCTTCGATCGTTGTTGTACCAAGTGCAGATGGTTCAGGTGCAACTACAACAGCCGGGTGCGACCCGAGCTGACTTCCAGGAGCACTGACCACTACCACCTTCGGCTGGTTCAACAGACTCGGAGTCGTTGTCATCGCCATGCGCTGAATTGCCGGACTTGACACAAGAGACATTGAAGTTCCTAAAATTTCAAAAATAAATTAATTTATTAAACTAACTTTAAAATAATCTTTTTCCAAATTTATTTCACGCACCAGCTTGTGTCGTGGTCACTGTGTTGATCAAAGACGCCTGTGGAGTCATGATGGAGCCTTGAGTCGAGACCAAAGTCACGGTCTTGCCCGCAGTTTGTCCGGCACCGGCCATGGTAACGGTCACTGGTTTTCCTTGAATTGTGATGGCTTGGGTGCCGGTCGGGAGTATTCCCTGTGCCGGCACAGCAACGAGCTGAGCGGTGCCACTTCCGGTGTTGATCAAAGTTGCAGTGGATGGGGATCCGACGACGGTTTTTCCTCCCAAGGTGAGTGTTGTTGGTTTCGAAGACATCGATGTGGATGTAGCTGGCAATGTGAAGGTGATGGGACTTCCAGCGCTCGAGCTCGTCAGAGTTTGAACACCTGATCAAATAAAATAATATTAAAAATAAATTAACAAATCGATGAAATGTAAACAAGAATAAATTACCGGATGTTGCAGCAGTAGTGATGATTTGAAAAGTACCGCTTTGATTTGGCATTCCAGACGAAACCACTATCATTTTGACACCACCAGCTGTGTTGACTGTATTCACTGTGCTTCCAGCTGGAATTGGAACAACGTTGACAGTTGTTGTTCCGGTTTTGGCTGAAATTAAATTAAAAATTTTAATTTTTGCTCATTTTCCTTTAAAAATAATCTGAATACCTTTGCCGGCTTCGCTCATGATTCCAGATGTAACTGTTTTCAGCTGTCCGGAAGTGGTCACGACGATAATCTGTGTGGTTGGTACACCTCCGATCTTGGGCATGGTGGTAGTTAAAATTTTTGCAGGCGTTCCTGGTTGACCGCCTTTAGGTGCTGCGATGACGATTGTTTGTTTCGGCAAGGACGATGTAGTAGCCACTCCTGGGTTGGGCTTGGCCATTGTAACCATGCCAGCTGGTAACGTCTTAAACACTGTTCGCAGAACGTTAGAGCCTTGAACGCCACCCTACGAATAAAATGTTAGTTAATAAAATAAATAAATAAATAAATTCAGTTTCGAAAACCATACCTTTTGTTCTTGGATTCGTCGCAAATCGCTCAAAACTTGTGGAGACACTGAAGAAATGCCCAAAATTGTCGGTTGGGTGCCGCCAGCTTGTGTGGTGATGATGGCTGTGGTTGGCTTGCCCGAACTTGTCTGGGTGGTCACCAGTTTCACGATGGTAGCACCTTGCGGAATTGTTTTGCCCTAAAATTTCATTTTGTTAATGTTAATAATATTAAAATTTTGTTGCCTGAATTTAATTTCTTACTTGAATTTGTTGTGCTTGCAGTGTACCAAGTTGCCCTGGATTCGCTTTTCCTTGAATCAAACTAACCTTCGGTACCTTTTTTCAAAAAAAAAAATTAAATAAATAAATAAATAAAACCGACGATCTAATGTGTTACGACTTACAGTAGCTACTGTCATTCCTTGCGCTGTTTTAACTAAAGTAACGATTTGTGGCTGCGATGTTCCACTGCTTCCTGCTTTTTGTACTATGATCTGCTTTCCAGCTTGTCCCATCAGTCCTGTGGCCGATTTCAAAATGGTGGTTGCAGGTGCTGCAACTCGGACAGTCTGAGTCGTTGGAGCTGAAACATTGAATTCATTAAACTATGTTACAAAAAAAAAAAAAAAATTTAAAATTTAAATTACCAGTGACAGATGCGACTTTGAGGCCTTGCGGAGTGATGATTGTAGGTGTCACCACTTTAATCCCGCCGGCTGTAGTGGTGGACGTCGTGGACAATGAGACGTTAGAAGTCGTTATCTTTTGAGTCGCAGCTGCGGCAGCAGCCAAAGCAGCGATTCCACTCATGCCTGCTGGACTGCTTGGGGTTGAAATAGAAACCTAAAACAGAAAAACTCTTTGTATAAACAACAACAACAAAAATTAAAATAACAAATCTTACGCTTCCAGGAGTTGTAGTTTTGATAATCTGGGGACTCGCAGTGGCCGACGAGACGAGTTTGATCTGCTGCGGGTTAATAGTGAGGGGTCCCTTGGCTCGAATGATGTTTACACCGCCTCTAATTGTCTGGCCCGGACTCAACGACACGGTTGTAAGTGGTGAACTGACCGTTGGAAGATGAACTTGTGCAGCTTGAGCAGCAACTATTAAGTGTCAAAAAAAAAAAAATCAAGTTAAAAAAAATCAATAATTTTCCTTTTCTTTTTGAAAATTATATTAATAAACTATCATAAATTAACCTAAACTAAAGCTTGCCTCTTTTCCGGCTCTTGAAATCGTAATTGATAACATTCGCATACATTTTAAACTTTCCAAAATACAAAACAATCCGATAAACTAGGGGAAAACTACCACAACTGAGGCCTATTTTCGGATTTGAAAAACTTTTTATTGTTGTATCGCCATCTAGCGCCTAATTTTATTTTTAAATTATTTTTACTTGTTGGTCTCGGTGTAATTTGTTGTTGTGTCAGTGTTGGTTTCGGCGATGCCACAGCAGGGGTAGATGTCGGCGTGGTGCTGAGTGCAGCGGGTGTAGCAGCGGGTGTGCTCGTAGGCGTCGTGATGCCGGGCACAGTTGCGACAGCAGTAGCAGGCGGCATGTCGTATTTTTGCAATTGCAGTAGATACGCATCGGCTGTGGGCACCGCGCCCCAGCACACTTCGAGCGTGGTCGTGCTCGCGCGCACCAACTGAACTCTAGTAGGCGACGCAGGCTTCTCGGTTTCGAGGAACCACAAATCTTTGCAGCACACTTGGTTGTTCCACGCCTTCCTGTATCCGTCACGTCCGCTCCAGATATACAAGCGGGTAGTTATGGCGACGGAGCAGTGACCGGCGCGTGCTCGTGGAATCGCGTCTTCGAACACTTCCATTGCCAGCGGTTCCCATGTCATGGTTTCTGAGAAAAGTTGGAAATAATTGAATTTAAGCTAATAAAGTTTGGAATTATGTTAATCATACCTAAGTTTAATGAAGCTAAAGTGTTAGTGCACTTCCATTCTTTCTCGTGGGTTGCAACTTTGACGTCATCCATTACCAAAGGCACCCAGCCTCCAAATATGAACATACTGCAACAATAATTATTTTTTTTTTAAATTTAATTTTTTTTTTAAATTTTAACTGAAATTTACCGTTGCCCAATCAATGTAGCCGAATGCAAACTTCTCGGTAAAGGTGGTATTCCATGAACCACCGGTTTACTCCACGTCAGTGACTCTATAGTCCCGATAAAGTAAACAAAGAAAATTTTTTTAATATAAACAAAAATAGAAAAATTAAATGAAATTTACCAATATCCAACTGCCACAGATCTCCCAATCTGCAACCACTCATCCCACCGTATATAATAAGACGCGGTTTGCGACCATCTTTGTCATGG
>JAQFZP010001501.1:0-18986 GCA_034695745.1 Geophilus truncorum
GTCATAGTGAAAGAGGCGGAGCTTAGATCATTTTTAGCAGACGACAAGATGAGGGAAGAGAAGTTTTGCCATTTACAAGTGCAATGTAAAAAAGACAAATTTAGTAAGATATTCTGGAGTAGTTTTAAAAAATTCTTTTAATGTTTAAATAAATATTCAAATAAATAATAGGAAATTGCAATTTAATATTTACTGACATCTAGTGCCAGTAATTGAAAACTCAGACATGATTGAGAATCACTAATCTTCATAAAAATTATCAAAATGATGTAAAACAGATGAGACTCAGAAATGAGGCCAATCTTTAACTTTATTGCATACATTTTCAAAATGGAACACAATAAATATAAATGTACAAACATCTGCCTGTCTATGAAGCCAAAATAAACAAAAATTGAACCACACGTTAAAAAACAGCTCTAATTATGCTGTCATGTATAAATGTCATGATCATTACGTAATGACAGAATACCATAATAAAATGTAAATATACACGTAAAATGACTTTTTTCTGTCACTTTTATTATTTTACAATATTGTAGTACAAAATTACATCCACAGGGGTGAAATTTTTATTTAAAATCGACTACAAAAATACTGTATTGGGTTTGTCACAAATGAGCCATCAAAGCAGCGAATCAGAAATTAAGTAACATTTTACTTAAAACACACCTTCATTCCTTAATTTCTCTTTCAAAAACAAAAACAATCTAATCTGCCATTTTTTGTCTTAATAAAAAAAAAAAATAAAAAAAAAAAAAATAAAAATTCCATTTTTCTTGTTAAAATAATACAAATAGGAAACATCCACTAATAAGGAAACAACAAGACAGCAATTTATCGCCGTGACAAGGATTAAGTTTATTTATCTTTTCTGTCCACTTCTCTGATTGTGCCAGTGACCAGATCTTTGTACGAAGATGATTTTCGCAATCCTGAAGTAGATCTTCCAATTGCGTTATAGTATGAAGCGTTGACAACCAGACAGATTAGAGTACCAATGCCAGTCCACAAGGTGTTTATATCCCAGATCTCCATACTAAAAATACAAACTACAAAAAAAAAAAAAAAAAAAGATGAAAAAAATCCATTATCGTAAAATCCAAAATCCTCATCAATAGATGAAGGGTAACGCCCTCTATTGAGTGTTAGAGAAAGCTTTCTTTCACTTTATATTGATTTTGTTAACAGGGAACATTGCATTCATGGTTTTGTAAGTGCGAATAAAAAAACAAGCAAATAAATTCCTGTTACTGTTTAAGTGAGTTATAGTTGGATTTAGAGTTATAAATCTTAATCAATGTAAACAAACCGATGGGTTCGTGTTTATTTTATTTTCATTGTCTTGTTTTCCTACTTTTAACCGCTGAATGTACTCATGACTCATCTAAAGACATTGTACCATTAGCTGTAGATCAATCTACAGCCAGGAGCAAATCCAGAATTAATGGAAACTAAAGATTATATTCTTTACTTTCTATAAGCCCAACAGCCATTAAGCAAACCACTATTAGTTGAGCGGTTAAAAGCTTAAAGTGCGATATTGAGAAACATTTGCTGTGAATAATTAAAAACTAAAGCATTAAAACTAATCGTCTTATAAACCGTTAAAATGAAATCTTTGGAAAATGCATCGACTTCAGACTTAATAACGTATCTTTGAAACGCGCCTTTAATAAGTCGCTCAATAAGTGTTGCTCTTTAGCTGTTTAAATGTTAATTAGCTGAAGAGGGCGGAAGGAAGCAAAGTTGGTCAATCATGTCGAATTACCACATCTTATAGTTGAATTTTCAATTAATTTTATCTTATTAGTAGTGTTTATATCTGCAGTCCCGAACTTTATACATAAATTTAAAAAAATCTGAAACATATTCAAAGTTCCTCAAAAGATTGATTACTTATTTACTCGTGTGAGTGCGCTGTCACATATATTTTAAGTTTCAGTTCCATTCAAGCAAAAGAATAAGAAGACTAGATTTTCTAGATTTTTAGATTTTTAAGTCTAGATTTTTATGTAAAAACCAAAAATTGACTGATTGACAATATGTGGTTAAATATGCAACAAAAACATTATTACATTGACATTTTTCCCCTCATTTAGTAGGTGACAAATTAATTGCTATAATCATAAAAAAGTGAAATTTGAGATTTGAAAACACTTTACGTACGGTAGTTACCGCATTTGGCATTACTAACATCAAAAATTGTAATAAATTTAACAAATGATGGAATTTAGGATCAACAAAACATCAAACATGTTTATAAAATTTAATTTTTTTTTTGGGGGGGGGGGATTTTGGAAAAATATTTTAATGCTGAAATTTTTTTTAATACATTTATGATGTTTTAATATCTTAATTTGTGCCAGTTTATACGTTTTACGCCCGTTTCATGTAAATCTTTTACAATTTTATGTATTTATTCACAAAAATAGCAATTTGTGCATTTTTAACGAAGATCACCTTTTATGTCATACAATATTTTTTTATGCAAATATGTATTTATCCGAGCTCTACATATCAATAATAACATCTGGTATTATTTGAAGCATAAGTTAAGTAAATGTTAGTGAATCTAGCCTTCAGTTGATTTTCATGAATAAATTATTCAAATTTATTTGTGAAGTCTATTTTGCTTTAGGGCGAAGTTACTGCGCACTAAATAATCTTCAAACCAGTAAAATGTTAAACTTTAAACAAATTGACTTTGAATAGCTGACGTTAATTGTTTGATGAGTTAAAATAATAAAAGTAAATATGTACATTATGTGTTATTTTTTGCAATTTGCATGTTGATGGCTGAATGATGATAGGAAAACAAACAGGGTCGATTTTGAATTTCAATAATGCATGAAGATAAGGAAATTGAATTCAGAGTACTGAACTTTGCTGTGCAACCAAATGCAATCCAATTTGCAATGCATTATTCACAGATGGAATATCCTTTCTTTCCCTACAGTCAGCAAATAAAAGTCAAAACATAAATTTCATTCAAAAATGAAAAATTACAAGTGAAATGTAAGTTTTAAAGTTTAAATTTCATGTCAGATTTAAAACCAAAATTTAAAAAAAAAAAATTAAAAGTTTTTTTTGTTGTTTTTCTTTACTTTTCTACTTTACAGTATATCATGTTCTCTTCTATGTAATCTGAGTTTTTTTTATGGGAAATAAAATGTCACAAAGCTGCAGAGAAGACACTTTTTAAGGGTTCCCTTAAAGGTCAATTCAGTCCATCATTTCTTTACCATCTACTTGGACAACTGCCATTTCACTAAAGTCAAGTGTCTTTTAATGAACATTACAATTGCAATTTGTCCTTAGCCCTAAGGAACTAATTTCAATTTCATGAAACTTTTATTTCACAAAAATAAAAAATCCTCATTATTTTTTAATTAAGTTAATTCCTTCCATTTTACTTTGCTTCTTGACTACAAATTGCCATGATGTAATTCTTTTCTTATTACCCACCCACAACACCTTGAAAAAAGCTATCAGCAAACCCAGTGGAGTAAAAACTCGAGTTTGTTTACCAACCACAAGGGAAACACATTCCAAGCATTTTTCAAAGTTTAAATGTTTAGCAAAACATCAATATTGTGTTAACACTAGCAAGAAAAATAAAAGTCTTTAATTTGACACAAGGTTTCGAACCAAAATTTTTCTACTTCGGCGTTTTTTGTATTATTTTTAAATCTACAACCAAAACAAGAGAAAAATTTGCACTGTTTTTGTTTTAAGATGGGAGAAGACAAATTGGAAAAATATAAAAAGCTAAAATAGACAACGGTTTTCGTTCCGGTTTTCGGTTTGAATGTTAAATTGTTTCAATTTGGTTCCAGTTTCACTCCAGCTGAAAATTTCTGTTTTTATCGGTTTTCGTACCGTTTTGGTTCGAAGCCCTGATTTGATTCAACTCACCTATTAAATGTAATACTTGGTACAGTATGATTGCCATAAGAGCACAACGAGCTTGCCCTTTGTCCATTGTGCCTTGGAAATGCCAGAGGAATGCTGAAACACCTAGAAAAACAATATTAAACATTAAACATAAATCATTATTATTATTATTATTAAAGTGCAGAATGAAGTCAGAAAAATAGAATTTTAATAAATAAATATTAGCCAAGTATTTGGTCAAGATTGGATCCCATTCTCAACACCTTTGAAAACGGTTGTCATGGCAACAAATGTTCTTGAAGGACGTAATAGTGGAACTCATCTTCACTCCCCAGTGGTTTGACCACTGACTTTTGCTTTGATGCCATCCTATCAAGATGCCACAACCATTTAATATGATTCTTGTTACTCACGTCTACTTCTTCTTCGCTGTCATTTATATCCCTAGCCTTTTCTCAATTCTCCCATAACCTTCGTGGTTCCGTGTCCAACAACAAAGTGCATTGGGAATGGAAATGCAATCTGTCAAGTTGTTCGATTTACATTCCGTTCCAGATGTTCACGTGTCGTAAACACCCACAAGTGTCGCTTCAACTTGTCACGAATTGTAGTTGCAGTGCTGCTTTTAATTATAACTTACAATTGCAAAAGAGGAAGTTCGCAAATGCAAGTTATATAAAGCAAATTGCTGTGTTTCCTTTAATTTCACGAATGAAACTGGAGAAAATAATCCCCCCTTAAGTGCACATCTTGTTAGAGCAACGTTTGCACAGATTAGAGAATATTGGCAATATTCTCAGGTAAGTAGAAAGTTGCAGCAGTTGAATTAAAGTTGATTCTCTCTTATGGAGTAAACTAGAATTTATTTTGTACAGCTAGAATTGAATCAGGATTTTATAAACTGGTGGTCCTTAATACCTATAGAAATTTCTAAGAATAAATGCTAGAAATATTAGTAGGGGTGTGATAAAAGGTGAAAAGCAGAGTTATTCTAATTTGTGCAGTGCAGGATGTGCTGATATGATATGAGTTGTGCAGAAATAAAAAAAAAAAGAAAAAAGAAAAATAAATTTGTGTAAAAAATATTCAGAAATGAAATGTTTGTCTTTTATTTAAAATAAACTTAATTCAACCAAACATTTTGACCAATCAGATGAAACTAAAAAATGTTCATTCATTTAGATGAAACTAAAAAAAATCATCTAATCACATAAAACTAAAAACATTTCCTCCAATCAGATGAAACTAAAAAATTTTCATCAAATCAGAAGTATTTCCAATCAAATTCATTTCCAAACATTTTTCCAAGTGGAAAAAAACTTACTTGCAACTGAATATGAACACTGAATTTTGGGAATCATCATCCACAAACACAAAGCTAGGGCTACAGAAGGCAAAAAATACATCAAATACCATTTTGTTTTTTCAATATCTATTTTTAAATCGCAACATCAAATAAAAACCAAACTGTGCTGTTGCATGTCTCATGTCTTTAATAACATTTAAAATCTCACCGAGAGATGCTGAACCATATAAGCGAACTGCCAGGTACATTTCAGGAACTGACGAATCCGGAAGTGTAAAAAAGTATCCCGGTAACAATAATGACTGAAAATACAAAAGACATTATGATATAATATTTCATATTTAGTCTATCACCTTTTGTCATCAGTAATCATGCGCAATCAATAATAATTCATTTCCATGACAGAGATAAATTCAACTCAATGCATCATATCTCATCAATTCACCCATTTGCTTCTACATTAAAATGACAATCTATCAAAACAACAAACCTTTTTAATTATGTTTTAATGCCACAACTTTATCACTGCATCATTAATTATTAAAACAAAAGCTGGAAACAGCAAATTATTACAAAGTAATGTAATTAAGTTTTATTTCACAGGTTCAAACTATTGAAAACATGTAGTACTTCTTTAAAAAGGATGTGAAGCTATTGATTTTAGTTTTGGTTGGCTCGTTTTACATTAAAGAACTTTTGATGCAGATAGAAAGCTTCTTAAAAATGCAAGATTTATAAGATAAAGTCCACATTTCCTGTGTATTGTGTTTCTAAGCTCAGTGGTAAAAGGTTAAACTTGAAAAATGATTTTTAGATGAAGGAAGGTGGAGTAAATCCAGACATAATTGGATGAATTTTCTAGTAGAATTCACCAGTGTCCTTCTGGGAGTAAAACTAGAAAGGTTTTTGACAGATTTATTTAATTGGTTATAAATTATAATAATAGCTATAATCAAAGCTTCAGCAAGATTGCTCTTCATTAATAAGGATGTAATATGATTTGTGCAGTTTTTATTTTTCTCAAAATAAAAATAAAAATTTAGTTATTTGATACATTAAAGAAAAAATAAGTAAATTTTGTCACCAGGTGTCTCTATCCTTAGTTGCAATTTTTACCACAGGCAATATGAAAACGCTACAGATATTAAATACTCAAAATACATTATGACTGAATGCTAAAGAGCTGAGCTCTTTCATCAAAGCAAATCTTCAAGACGTTACAAAAACTTCTAGAAAATCACAGAATCCCCACAAAAAACATCTTTTTCCAAGAACTGATGCAAGTTGCTCATTAAGAAATTTCCAACCGCCAAAAAATAAAAAAAGTTATCAGTGATTAAAACCCCTTAGATAAATTCAGAGGTAAAAAAAAAAAAAGAGAGATAAGTCTCTTAAGAAAACGTCATCGATCAATATCTTATTCAGTATTTTTACTCCCAATAGATAATAACCACCATTCCTCATTAACTGTAATTAAAGATTATAAAAAATCACGAATCAGCAAAAAAGTTGCAAATTCAAATGGAAAGATGAAGCATTTCAAACACTAATTACACTAGGTATCTAAAGATGGAAAACACCCACAATGCAACCCTAAGTAATTGGTGAACTTTACGCGTTTTGACTCTTTGTTTTTATTACTACTGTATCAGCTTTACGAGCTTCTCCCAAATAGGACACTCCCATTCTGCCATCTACAGGTGTATTACTAGTGTTATTTTATTATTTCCTTCTTTTGTACAAAATAAACGTGGCGAAAAGATTGTTGCTATTGACGGTCGAAAATACGACGTGAAACACGGTATTTTCATTCATTTAACACTACTTCTTTTTACAAGCAATAATTTGACATATCGTAAGCTCTTAGAAACTGTAGCCCTAAGAAAAACATTAGATAAAAAGTGGCTGCACAACATGAAATATTCAACTCTTCATTTATAATTCACTTGACAAATACTGTTATAAAGTGGCACTGCAAGAAGCTTCATGATATTGTTTTGCACTAACAAACGACGTCATAGATTTATAAGGTATTTTTCTTTGACATTTACCACTGTTTCTTCTTTATTATCGGTATTGTACCTCGTGCAATCAATTTCTTTCACGTTTCACGCTTGTTTCGTCCAGCTTTTCGAGCAAACAATTCTCTCGACCACTCGCAGTCGCAGAAAAATGAGAAAAATGATTTTCTGCTTCTACACCAGAGGCTACATGATACTTCGAAAAGGTAAATTTTACTTTTTGAGTTTTTTCTGAAATGAAATTGAGAAGCCTTTAAGGCAATAGGATATTGATTTCTTAAGTCCATTTTCCCAACAACCCCAAACACACCGCAAAAATTCAAACAGGAAATTAGCCCTTGAATATTTCATGTAAAAACCGATGCGTAAATAACCCTAACACCGTTTTACAATCGCACGAGAATCTATTTTCACTTCCCTCTCGTATGTTAATGATGATTACAAAGCATTAATTAATTAATTAATTAATTATACAAAGAATTTACCCATAATCCCTGCACGGTGAATAAGACAGCGGAGAACAGATGCCACATCCAAAAACCGCGCGGAAATTTCACGTATAGATGTTCATTGTGGCCTAAAAGTTGACTTATCTAGTAATATAAATTACAAATTATATAAATTACAACTTTATTAAAAATTTATTTTTTTCAAGCCCTACCTTTGACCTGTGAATATCGCCATTATCAATTTCCCCAACTCCTAGAATTTTCCTCGTTTTCAGCCGACTGTGCAAATCCCCACTGCTGTGTTTCCTTTAAATAAACAAACAAATTAATTAAAAATGAATAATTAATTAATAATTTTTTTTTAACATTGCGTTCGTTTTACGCTCTTCGTCCATTGCTACATTTCTTTAACTTATTACTCAACATAATGATTCTAAGAACCGTTTCCGGTTTTGGAAGTAAATAATAAACAGTAATTGAATCAATTTTATCAGGAAAATTTTCGGCCATTTTTATTGAATACTTTGTTGTTCTAAACTAAAAGTCTTCTTTAAGACATATTTCTTGTGCTGGGTACCTTTAAAATCGATAAATATCGATTTCCACTTACCCAATCATCTCAAAGCGTCTGGACCAACTCCTCATTAATATTTATAACCATCACTTTCACTCAGTTATCACCTGAAGAAATGGACCCAATTTAATTAGTCAACCATGTTCTGGGTTCTTTGACTCAACTCGACCTGTTGTTGCAAAACAAAGAAAATTAGAATTCAAACTTAATTTCCCTGCTGCTCATTTTCCAGCTAATATACGGTATGTCAAAAGTAATCAATGTCCAATATTGCACAACTGTCACTACTATGGATGCTTTTATGAATTTAAAGATGAAATTTATTATTTTTTATTTAATTTCTCAGAATTTCTGAGGTAATAATATGTGAGCTACTTCCAACTTGTGTTGTAGCACTGACAACATTCCATTTGCCCAGACATGCAATTAATGAAAAAAAGGGCAGAACTAGAGTGACCACTTTTCCAACTCCTTGAAGTCTTCAAGTGGAGTGGAAAAGGTTCAAGGGACTAGTGGGTGATGAAGAGACTTTAGTATAAGTTTTTGAAATTGAAGAGTAGCCACACAATACCCAATCAGAGACATTGTCTTGTTTCAGTTACAATCACAATTAATTTAATTGAAATTGAGAGATTTCTACAGTAAATTCACATGGAATTTAATGGAATGTTAAAAGTACCTAATAAATCTTCCCAAATTGCAGATAGATCATTCACTTATATATTAATAAAAATTACCACCAACTGCGTATGTTAGAGGAAGTCCTACAATGTTTACACTACCTTATCAGTAAACATGTTCAATGGCCTGTTACTGCAATACATTCTTGTTACTACAATTTTATTAAAAGAAAATCAATACAGTGGAACGTACTCGCTTATAACGTAAACCCCGTTATAACATCAAAAAAGTTTAGTTCCCAGACATACAAATTGTGTATTAATTTATTCGGTCATAACGTAAACCCAGTTGTAACGTAACAAATTGTTAGGTTCCTACAGTTACGTTATAAACGCTGTATTTTTTTTAACCTTCTTAACAGCTGCATAAACACTGGAAATATTTCAGTGAAAATTCTCTAGATGTCAGATAGAAAAGCACTTTGTTCTGAAAGCAGCTGTTGCTCATTTTAATTTCAAATTTAAACAATTACAGCTGCCAAGTCACAAGAGGCAGAGTAATAATTGAAGAAAGATTTCCATTGCCAACTAACACATCCAAGAACTGACAACTCAGTGAGTGGGAAAGCCAGTTGCTTCTGGCAGTAGTGGAAACATCCATAGATATTGCCCTAATTACTACAACATGCCAACAGGTTGAATATTGATTGTTAAAGCTGCTCCAGCTTTAAACCATGAATTCACCAAATCTCTTAATCCTCCAAAAAGTTGCAAAATGTTGTAACTTTTGCTTTATAATCCTCTGGGGAAGTAGTTACAACATTTTACTGTTATCTTACACGAGATTAGAAGTAAAGTATGCCATGAAAAGTTTACTGGCCTTACAGGTGTTTAATGTATAAACAGGAGAAGATAAAAATGTTTATTTTAAATTTCCAACAGAAACAGGTCTAAACTTATCAATCAAATCGAACTTAAGCAGATAATGCATTGGACCACTAATGCAATTCCATTGTGGCGTTTGTGCAATCACAAAATCCCACCAACAAAATTGATTTCTGACAACTTTGCCAAGTCACAGTGATGCATTTGCAGATTGACCAATCATAAAAAAAAAAAAATGTTTCATTACTTCCATTTGAATACCTCTAGATTGCATCCAGCAGTTACTGAAGCATGTTATAACCAACAGTGATTTCATTAAAGACTAAACTTCAATTTTCAAGATTAAATTTGCTTTCTAAATTTAGGTTAATTCTCAGGGTTTACAGTAATTTCAATTGTGATTCCATAAACACACAATTTTATAATGCAATTTCGAAATTTCAAAGCGAAAGGTGAGAAATAAAAAGCCAAAGACAAGGTGCTTAAAAAAGTGCAGAGCAAACAGAATCATAAACCATGAAAATCTGCTCGCTAACTGAAGTGTTGCTAGGCAACGGGTGCTTAACTGAGCATGCGTAGTATCAATCAAATTGATTTACGACCTCTCCCATAAAGCATCACTCCATTTTCATTTCATTCTTCGTCTAGTGCATTAACATAGCGAGAATAATTAATGCAAACTACAATCATGGGAAATACTTGAGATTTCAAAAGAACAGGTCACAAAGTAGAAAAATCTAAGAAATAAATAAACAACGAATGAATTGTTGCTTTTTAATAATTCACTCTACATTTTTCCAACTCCTGGCATCTATCATCAATAAATTGAATTCCGGAACAAAAAAAATAAAAAATTGCTGAAACAAGAAATTCAGTTTTCAAAGTTAACTGACTTGTGAGTTGGTTGTGACGCAATAGAATAGAGTTTTTTTGTGTTTTTCAAATTAAGCTCTATTTGTGTGTGGTTTTAAGCTTAAGTTGATGAAATAGCTTTTAGTGATGATGGTTTTAAAGTCTTACGCCTGTTAAATCATCCATTAGTCTATTCACAGAGTGCAATTTAATGTCTCAACACGATAAAGTAGTGTAAACAAGTAAATCTCAGAGCAATGCTTCAGTATATACTGTAGAACAAAAAAATCCTGTTTTTAATTATCTGGACAATGAAAAAAATTCATTATGACGTCACGATCGACAAACTCCATCGATTTCGTACGTTCCAATGCACCGTGATGAAATTACGTACGAAAAAAAGTTATGAAAAAATTAACCGCACCTTAGTCCTTATCTACTTACATCTACTTGCGTATCAGTTAATCAATTTGACACATTGAGCATCTTTTCGACTCTTAACTTAATTACAATGCCTCTTTCTTGTCCATTATCTTGACAAACAATGTTTAAAGGTGAAGGCCTGTCAAAGTCTGCAGTGCAGCCTGCCATACAAATTTTTCCTTAATTTTTTTTCATATCTTTTAGAAATTTAAAGGAAAATTTTGACATAATTTACACACTCTTGCACATGTCAAATTTCAAGAAAGGGCAAAAAAAAAAAAAAAAAAAAAAAAAAAAGTATAGCTCAGCTTTAATCTAAAAGCCAGAGAAAATTGGAAAAGAAAATCCATTTCCATCAACTTCAGAAAGGATTTGAAAAAGAATTTTCTTGTAATCATTCCCCGATGGGAAATTGGACAAAACGCATTCTGAAACCTTAAAAGATTCAAACCATTAATTCGAATCATGGAAAACGCCACTCGTCGTCATTATATTTTAACCCTTAAATTCAATTTCCATTATTTAAGTTCCAGCACTAATGCAATGCTGAGAAGTCCTTATTTTCCTTGCACTGTAAGAAAGCCTAATTGGAAAAACCGAGAAATTTATTGCAGACGAAGCAATTACTAAATAAAAAATAATCAAAATAAACTAAAATAAAAATATAATAGAAAAATTTATACCCGTAATAGAAGTTTAATGAAGCGACCAAACGAAAGTGGCAATTTGTATATAAAGGTTAAAACCAAAGACGAACACCAGAACACACGCAACCCACAAGGTCTTGTAACCAGAAACATACATTGAATCTATAAACAAAATGTCCCCCAACACAGGAAAAGACGCACAAATGGACAGAAATAACGAAAATCCCGCCTACGCAACATCAACAACTGAAATTAAAAGAACAATATAGTCCGTTCACTTTGGATGGCTGGATGGATGGAAAAGAATGTAGTAAAGTAAATGTTGAGATGCGAATAGTATCGAGTGGAAGTTGACGAAGTGTTTTAACGTTCAATGAACGTGATTTGTAATTGTATATAAGTGTAAATAGTTTGTAAATAAAGACGTTGGTCATTTACTGACTAAATCAGTTCACATTTCAAATCTAACAGTAAAAGGAAGAGCTTAACAACTGTTAGCCCCTCCCTTTTACCTCATTCTCTAAGTAAACAAATTGTAGACTTATCTTGTTCTTTTTCTCTCTTTCTCTCTATACTCCTTTTGTTTAGGTAGATACTGTAGCTATACCTACTCCAGTGTTCTCTCCTTTAGTCTTTGTCTCCAACTAACTCCAACTCTGCCTTTTCCCTATATATTTTAACCAATAACCAAACACCACCTGATTCTTATTCAGCATCCCATCATAGTCTAAACTTCCTCACACAAAGTCTAAACATCAAAATCAAAATCAGGTCCTACAACTCCATAATTTTTAAAACCTCAAATAAAATTGGTCTATTAGCTTTTGGCTTCATCATTATTTGGATTATTGTAATGAGTAATTGTTTCCAGGTCAATAAAATGTGTCTCAAGAGATTTGATTAAAGGAAGAATAAAAATATTAATGTATTGCCGAATAGCATCAAATACTTTTAATCTAATCTGAAACAGCTTACATCATTCAAGCGTTTTCCAGACTCAATTCCCCCCCGTCTTTACTCTAAGGAAAAGCAACAGATGATTCCATCTACCAAATTCTTTTATTGATCTCAGCTTGACAATTCCTCCATCTGCCAACCCCTAAACTAGGTACATTCAGTAAAGGGGAAGAAAAGAAATCCAAGAAACAAAACATAAAATCAATAGCAGCGAAAATCTAAATTTTTCCTTGAATTTCTTTTCAAATAAAGTAAAATAAAATAAATTCATTAATGCCTCGAAAATGACAGCTGCAAACTTAGCTGCTAGGAGTGAGTTGACAAAACTCATTTTGAATCAGAAACTAATCAAAAACCACTCCGAGGCATTCCGGATATAAAAAAATTAAGATGAAATTCTTTTCTTTTCATTCCATTCAGGGAGATGTTGCGGATTTTAATTACAAATTTAATTTACTAGCATGTCGCGTTCAAAAACAATGCTTGTTTGGAAATACATTCCAAAAAATAGCTTAATTTTTGAAGAAAAATTTGAATTTCGACAGTAAAAACTGAACCACAAAGTGTACCTTAGTCGATATATTGACTGCGTATTCGCCGCATACGGTTTCCATTAGGAATTATTCGGTTCACCTAATCTCTACATAAGTGCAAATTGAACATTGCAATTTCGCACTTTTGACAGTGCCAACTAAAGTAACATGATCTTCATGAATTAGATTGGGACTGATAATGACAGATTGCAATTACATATCACTTTCACCAATGACAACTAACATTCTCTTGCACTGGCATCACCTGATTCTATTTCTAACCACAGATTTGCAATAAACATGATAATAAACTTTTATAATCAATATACAATAACTACACTTTTGTCAACAAAATCTGCAATTGAGACCATGTTCATTGGGGTTTTGCATGTTTTGAAACAGAAAGCTGAGTATTCTAGTCATGCAATACACACATCTGCATACGCTTTTGCACTTCAGTCTGTTCATTTAGAGAATATAAAAAACAAGAGCGGCGTAACAACTGTCAAGCTGCGCCCTCCAAAATGGCGCTAATCCTAATGACCAATTTTAAAATCAAAAATGCAAAAATTTTATGTTATTAAAAACTCTTAACAGAATTTTTCTAATTGATTGAAAAATTATTTGGCTTTACCGATACAACTGCTTTGAACAAGATTTAAATTTAAAATTGGCTTTTCATTAGTCATTAGGATTAGAAGCCATCTTTGAGAGCAGAGCATCACAGCTCCTCCCACTTGTTCCATTCTCTAAGTGAACAGACTGTAGAAGTGAATCACTTGAAAAATTATTGATTACCATAAAAGCAATGCAAGAACGACAAGAACTGTTGTTTATGGTCATCTTAGACTGGCCATCAAGTTTCATGATGGCTTTGTGTCTGTCCATTGCATTTACGGTGTACTGAATGTAATTTAATTCCCTTCGAAACGTATTTTCCTCTTATTTTATAAAAATAAAAATTGCCTTTTGAAACCACTTGACCGGTCAAACAAACTGTCAATTCAACTTTTCTCGATAAATATTGACTTGAACGCATCAATTTAGATCGCACAAACATACTGCTTTAAAGAAACTAGTCTATTGTAAACAAACTGACGAAGTAAAAAATATCCCATTAAATATTTCATAATAAATCATTTCCACGTATTGGGACAGTTAAAGTCAGAAAAAATTAAAAATTCATTCATATAGAACATTTCTCATTTCAAATCATTAAATTTTAATATTTCATTTTCTCAAGTTTTTTGCAACTCATTCAGTTAAGACAATAAATCTTTTAAGGTATATGACAACACTGCCAACAGAGACTATGGGAGAAGGTTTAGAAAAATTTGCAATTTCCATGTGACTTTTCAAAAATACACGAGTTCCATTGCAACACATAGTGAAAAAGATTTTTTATTTTAAGTTAAAAAGAAGAAAAACAAACTCGAGAACCTCATTTGAGCTTGTACTTCAATTGTGAATTCAGTTGGCGGAATCTTGAAATGATGTTACAAATGAAGACAGTTCAGACTCAGCTAACCGCTAACAGCTTTCCGAAAACAGGATTTAAAGTTCAGTAAATGTTCAACTAAAAAGTAAAAATAAAACTGATGCATCTATTCGAAGTCATTGCAAACCTTTTCCAATCACAGTAATAATTAAAATATTTTAAATTACTTCCAGCAACCAAATAAATCATGATTAAGAATTTATTACGCATAACTGTATTCTAGAATGCAACCAACCAAATGCATTTCCATTTGGCATAATGTCAAATTATCTGGATAACTACGCAGTTGAACCGTTCGTGTCTTGGATATACAGTATGAAACTTTATTCTAACTTATAAATTCTCTTTTTATGTGTCTTTGCTGCTAAACTTTCCTCTTTTTTATATTTATCTTCATTAAAATTGTTTTCCAGCTTAAAAACACAAGATAAATATTCATGTCTCGTCTTTATTTGGCTATATCTCAAGTCATTAAGAATGTGGGAGTTTCAGATATTGCCATCAGCATTCTTCTCATAAAATCCCTAGGTATTTCTATCAACCACATATAGAACTAAATAGAGATGTTACACAATTTAATTCTCCTCACTTGTCAGTCAGTGTGACAATTGAAAGAACATTTCGAAACGAATTATTCTAATTCTGGTTTTATTATTCCCGATAATTGCAATTAGTTACTAAAAATACACTGCGTCTCGTGGAAACGTGACAAGCACTGAAGAATAATAATCCACTTCCAACAGAGCGCTTAATTTGTTTACCAAGGGTAATTAGAAATTCATATGCACGAAAGAGATTAGTTTATGCAATCGGGTGCTAGAAAAAAAAGTATATGGATTTACAGTTATAAATTTTTCCTTTATAAGCTAATACATCTAAATTTTTTATTGTCTATGGACTGCTATTTCGCATTAAAGAAAGAGTAACGTAAATTGTTTTTCCATTACCGATGTTCTATAGCCGAACATAAAATTGTAAAGACTTTTAGCTGAAATCCCAGAAAACAAAGAATCGGCATTCTATTATCCTTTGAATTTTAATGCTGTCGTTAAAATAAAGCAGCAGAAAGGTCTCTTTAAGAATCCAATATGTTGCCAATAAAAGAAGCATTATTTTTTAAATACCAAGTAAATCGGTGTTCTTGTACCGCATCCAAAGTAAATACAAGTGTAGAAAGAAGAACTCGAAAGCTTAAGTTTAAGGTGGGTAGCTGTCAATTAAAGGTCAATTTAACAGTGTCAATGAATTCTAATAAATCACCACTTGAATAAGTCAAGAGGATTTCCCAGCACTTTAGCTCTCTGGAATAAATCAGTTTCGTTTGTTACCGTTGACTATGAACGCTGTGGGCAAGTAACTGGAAACCGTTTGAATTTGGTCAAATGACCTTTGATTTTGTTTAATGGCCCATTAAGCTTTTTAACCATAAGAGATAAGAGCAAAATTTCCAATTCAAAGCTTGTCGAGCGTATTCGATGGCAGGGTATAGAAGCTGAGAAACCTGGAGATAAATAACCTGGATTTTACTGTACTGCAGTGAAGCTAACTTGATCAAACTGTTCAGAAAACATGAAAAAAATTCAAGTATTTTGAAAATATTTTTGCAGTATAATCTACTGCTAATTGTTATCAAGTTTTTAAAGTTTTAAGTTTTTTATGAGAATTTCTAGTACGGTATTATAAAAAATAAACGTAAATACTTCCAATAAATTTCCATTATGTTAATGTTATCTAAATAATTTGATATTCAGTTTTTAATTTCTAATTGTCCCAGCAAAAATATTTACTAAACCATTAGCTTCTATTATAAAAATTAAAGTTTAAAGAGAAAATATATAAAAAAAAACAAAAAAACATGAACTTCCATTTTTAAGTTTTATCTGACATGTTATCACTCAAAAGTTTTCTGCATCAGGTAATATGCAAAAAGGCAAATATATTTTGATGAAAATAAATAAATTACTTCTAAATAAGTAAACACCCACACGCGTACAGTACCACCTGAAATTCTAAAGCTATATGCTTCAATTCACTTTTAGTGCAAATGCAAAGTAGACTTGAAGCACAGTAAAATGGAAACAAGGATTTCACCTATGGATCATCTTAGGCTTTAGTAAAATTCCTTTCTCATAGAAAAAAGACAATTCAAGTTGAACATATGAGACATAAAAAAATAGAAATTCAACTTCAATACACCATTTGTAGACAGATGAAAAATGTCTTCAAGCTTTATTGTTTAAAAACATTACCACCTAAAGAAACATGTTAAATCCACATTAAAATATCTTTTAATACTTCTAAATTCATTTAATTCTTGTTTGTGTGATTTTATTTAACCTTTCCCATTTCCAATATAACTCTAGCTTGTGCTATAATAAAAACTGCACAAGGCAAGAGCGTTCTAGCAAACACAATTGCAAATAATCAACTACAGTTAATTAGTGGTAGCCATAGAGTAAATGACAAACTCACCAGCTAATAAATCTCACTGCAGTGAACTAGTTAGTATAGACACCATCAAAACAGCAGCTTCAACAATCAAATTAAATTGACTCCACCTACAGTCAATTTGACATCATCTTTAATTTCTAATTTCTTTTCATTAAATTCAAAAATAGAATCAGTAACATCAAATTGACATAACTATCATTTAAACCTAAATTTACATATGAAATAATCTCCTGAGATTTGTTATTAGTCTTCACTAACACTAATTATTAACATATTAACAAGATGCAGTTGTAATCAAATTACACCAATTCTCCAACTTTGTCTGCTCAGAGACCAGAGTGATCAATAGTGTGATTAAATATCATTTCACCCCAACAACCTGAACCCTTTTAGTGGCGTCGCCATTTGTCAATGATACAGCCCTGAATTAAATACTAGGGTTACAGAGGGTAGTCGATTAAACCGACAAAAACATCTTTAAGTCTCTTAAGAAGATGGAGAAGTGTGAGATAATTGTGTTTGGTTTGTGAAAAAAGTCTTTAGTTAATTTGTTCTAATGAGTTTGTGCACTGTATTGAAAACTCTGGAGCTGCCAGATCTCAGTCTGTATTTGCTCTTGTTTTTCTCAACTTTTTGCTTTAATTATACAGTAACTGAGCAAACAGTTGTGTTTTTCTGTACTATTTATTTACAGTATTTACTCTGGACTGAATCACTAATAAATTATGATGAAAGGTCTAATGATGTTTTAAGCAATTTTTGAAAGATGTTAGATTTTGTACACTTGAACTGAATCTAATTTTCCAAAGCTAACTAACCCTTTGCTGTAGTCTGCACTGAACATGCAATCAAGGAACACAAATAGTAGGTTATTTGAATTTCCTCCAAACATTTGAATTTCCTCTGAGAATTGCAATGTCCACAAGTGAAAGACGATTTTCCATTATTCATGTAGAATCATTTTAAATTAAAACCCTTAGCCACATAGTATTGAAAAAATTATGTAAAATATTTCTAACTTGTAAGTGAAATTTCTATACAATTGCATGTCAAGTTCCCAATTTCAACACCAGGTGTACCTAAAATACCTATGAAATAAGCTAAAAACTCATATGTCGGTATGCCATGCCTCTCAAGAATACAAATTCCATGTTTAAATTGGTGTTGGGTGACGGGCATGCAAGTCATCGTTATTCACACCTTTATTGCTTTATGGAAGGTTCTAAACCCCGAACGCTTCTTTACATTATTCCAAAAAAAATTTCCACTCGACAATTCGAAATTTTTCAGAATTAAAAGCGAATGTCATCGTCTGAAATGAAAGCACCTTGTTAATCATGCAACAAATTTTGTTCTTTCAAGTAGAAGAACAAAAACCGTCGGCAATTCAAATCAGGTCGCGCATGCTCACTGTAGCGACGTTAAAATTAATTTATACTTGTGATTATTATTCATTATTTCATTACTAATTCTTTATTCATGAGGAAAAGAAAAAGAAGAAGAAAATGATGATGATAAATTGAAGAAGTAGCGTTGGAATAAAACTAAAAATAAAAATACAACTTTATCGTGTGAACTCACACTCAGCACGAATTCGGATTCGGATTCGGATTCGGCCATCATAATTGCATCAATGAAGTTCCCAGGTAAAACCAGCATATGGTGGTCAATAATAATAAAAGCGGTGATCAACTGCGCAAGATGGTTCGAGCATAACGTAAACCGATGTGGAAATCGATTCCATCTCCTTCGTAACTTCCGGGTTACCAAGAGATGACGTCAGTTCCGCTACCTATCAGACCGAAATTTGTTACCTGTCGGTAAAGCACGATTTTTCGTTACTCTTCAAAAAATGTAAGAAATACAAGAAAAG
>JAQFZP010001502.1:0-18974 GCA_034695745.1 Geophilus truncorum
TATTATTTTATAAAAGGTGTTACCTGCCATTATGACAGTAAACGCGACGAACTGATACCGGATTTGCAGAAATCGGTAATGGAGAAGTGTTTACATTGTCGCGGAAACATGCGGTTGGTTAAAAGAGATGGTTCGATCGAGTATCGAAATGGTGACCGGACGAAATCAGTTTCGAAGTCGAATAGGTGTAGCTGTGGACACAAGCATTTCTGGGACGGAAAGGAATACGACAATTTACCTCAATTGTAGATATTTTCTCAATTTAAAAAAAAAAAAAAACATTTTAAATTAATTTCATTTTTTTTTCTTTAAAATATAGAATCTCTGTGGTTCTCGATTGGCAAAACGAAAAGATAGAAGAGAAAGTCGCTTGGTTTCAGTTTGAAACTGACCCTTCGTTGAATAGCAATGTTTACGAAGTGGCAAATAAACTTCTGCAATTGCATTTCCCCGGTGTTTTCGGAATCGAGAGACTTGCGCAGAAAGTTGTTGATCAGATATTAGAGAAAACCAAAAAACCCGAGGAAATAACCAACATGGTCACGTCTGTCGAGGAAGAACCGGCCGCTAGATCGAGTTCGCCGAGTAAAATCATAATTATGGGATGCAAAGTAGAAAAGTGATGAAATCATAAATTATAACAGTCACTAAAATTAATTTATTTCCAGACACTCCATAAAGAAGAACTGACAAAAAGCGAAACGGAACGAAAAATAAAACAGAAACTCGAAAAGAATGCATCTAGACATCAAAGGAGAGCTTCAACTGAAAAGATGACTGTCAAATCTCAAACGAATCTTGTTAACAGCAAAGTAAAAATTAAAAAAATAAATTAAATTAAATAACAAAAACATAAATTAAATTCCAGGTTTTAGGGAAATCATCTGTGAGTGTATCGGCTGGAACTTCACCTAGACGAGTGCCATCACTCGAAGAAAAGACATCAGCGTCAGCTTCGGCGTCACCTATTAAAACCCCGACAAATAAAATGATCCGAGTGTCGACATCTGACGGACAACAGTTGCAACTATCTCTAGAATCAATAACGACAGTGAAAAGGTTGAAAGAAGAGCTGAAAAATAAATTGGGCATTCCTACAGACAAACAGAGGATTCTTTACGGTTTTCCACCGCGAGAATTCACGTCCTCCGAAGACGTATCACTTCCGTTCCAACATGGTGACAAGGTGTCGGTGGAAGTTCTACCAGATAGAGAAATAAGGCGAAGCGTAGAAGATATTCAAGTTGTGGCTAATTCAGAATCACCTGCCGAAGTGTTGAGTCGACGGTTTCGCGACATGCAAAATGGTAATTTAAATTTTTTGAAGTTTGAAATTGAAATTTGGAATTTTGTTTTAGCAAATGCAAATGCTCTAGATGCTGCTCTGACATCTCTAGCCTTAGCTGCTGGTCTCGGCGGTCACTCGTTATGGACACACGTGCAGAACATGCCGTATTTATTCGTTGCTGGTGGAGCATTTTATCTACAAGTCGAAAGAGATGTTGGATTAGTCGACGGAAAGCATTACCAGTTGCCATATTTACCAGATAAAGTAGAATTATATTTTTTATTTAACACATTGATTCGATAATTTTAATTTTTTTTTTTTTAAATCTAAATCTAAATAGAATTTTGTTTACAACGCGGAAGCAGATCGACTCGAACTCTGCGTTGAGCCTCACGGTCACTTTCCCATCGAATCCGGATTAGCAGAGAGAATTCAATCAGCTTCAACATCGACTGAAAACGACGAATCGGTCATTTCGTCCGTGGGTGTAGGGGCGGCTAGGGGTCTCCAACAAGCGTCCACTAGTCGTTTGGGTGGCACTAGTGGTGTAGTGGTGAGCAAATCGAGAGAAATGCTCTCCGGACACACTCCGTTTCAGGGTGCAGGTCACAGTTTGAGCGGGAGAAGTGGGAAAATGGATTCGATGGATTGGGCGATTCCATCTCACGCACCCACCGAGCCAACTAGAACTAGAACCGGACCTGGAGTTTCAGTTCTAAACAACCCAATGCAAAATGAAACGTCGCAGAGACTAAATAGTTTACTGAAATCTTTGGAATCTTTAAAAAAAGGGGTAAATTAATGTTTTATTTGTATTTATTTGAAGTTATAATTTTTATTTTTTTTTAGGAGATGAAGTTTGATGATGTACAAAGTGATAATGAAGATAGCTGCGAAATGAGTGCGGGTACGTCTAATTCTTTGAACACTGTTTCTATTTCTGATCAATCACGCGAATTAGAGAAAGAGGAAGAGACGATGGATCATTGAAGAAGAGCTATTGATACTTTTTTAACAACTAACTTAAGAAATGAAACTAGGAGCGTTTTAAAAATTATTTCTCTTGCCAAAATATTCACTCTAGTCAACTGTGATGTTTTGATTTTTTTGTTTTTTTATTTTATTTTTTTAATTTTTCGTTTTTCGAAACATGAATTTCTCATTTACTTAATACAGAACGAGTTGTAAATTGTAATTATTGATTTTTGAATGCGGATGAATTATTTTTTCTCCCCCCTATTTTTACTTTGTTCCTTGATTTGTTAATGCTAATGATTGTCTGTTATGTACAATTGTTGTTTTTGAATTAATAAAGTAGTTAATTAAAATTAAAACTATTTTTGAATTATTTTTTACTAACAGATTGATACCCGGATTGATAAAAGTAAACAAACATAACTGCCATCTATTGACAGAAAATTGTACTTATAAAACGACTGGCCCTCTGGTGAGAGAATCCGCCACACCGGAATTCGGATTGGGAGTCGCCATTTTTCAAGCGAGCGAAGTTTTGTGTCGTCGTCTCTGTTTTTGTTTTCAATGGCAAAATGACTGTGGATTTTTGTGATCATTTCTGGGTATGTACATAAAAGAAAAAAATATAACACCAAAAAACACAAATCGAACTCACTTTATAACCGATTCACCAACCTGAGAAAAAAGAAAAAAAAAAACAAATCATTAAAAAAAAAAATTTACATGCATAAATTGATACAATCAAAGTTCGCTTTGAACGTATCCAACAAATCCTTTTAAATAGAAAAATATGACAAATCACGTACAAACACGATGACATCACAAAGTTCCTCTAACTTTGATCTTAAAAAAACATCAAAAAATCCCAGTGAACTTTAAAAAATCTTACAACAGCTCAAAGTGCTCGAATTAAACCGAAAAGTCACTTTAAATCAACATCTGATATTGTTGCAATCATAGATTGTTGCAGTAGGTGAAAAGTGAAATACAATTGTTTGAATTTTTGGATAAAAATTAACCACAATGTGAATTGATTTCATAATTGATCAAAGGAAGCTTATCACGTCATTGATCACTTTTGGCAGTGATAAATCCCATGCTACGAAATGCGATAATGTTTTGTAATAAGCCCAATGTTTTTTTTCTGATTACTTTGCGACGTCTGCCTTCACAGTTTGTTGTTCGTCACACTACTGACACTGACATAGGAGATAAAGAACACTGCTCTTGTGTAAAAAGTCAAAAGTGAAATGAATCTTTTGTTTTCACGAGTTGCTGCTTATTAAAGATGAAGTTGCAATTTAACCCCATTTAACTAATGCTAATCTTGATCTGACATCAAGTGATTTAGGGTTGAAAGTATTATGTATATTTTTTTAAATTGACCTAAATACAGTTAGATTACCTCTTGATTTTTTATTTTTTTTATTTATTTAAATTTTTATTTATTTTTTTTAGGGAGAAAAATGCAATGGATTTGATGTTTTGTATCATAATATGAAATATGGTCAAATCTCTAGTAAAGAATTGGCTGAGTTTTTTAGAGAACGGTGAGTTTTTTAAGTTTTGGTATTTTTTTACAAAAAAATATTGAATTTTGACTTATATTTGTACTTCGTCTTTATTTTCAGATGTTCAATCGAGGAAGCGCAGTCGAAGTTTCATAATAAATTGGCTAAACAAGCGGGGAATTGTAACACAAATGGGTAATTGAAGATTTCTTACTATCATTCTAGAATTCAGCGAAATTTGTCACTCAATACATTACCTCAAGTTATTCGCCACCTGGCATTGAAATTTGTAATTTTCTGGTTAATTAATGCCAAATTTCAGCACTAGGAATTATATATTTCACATTTTCTTTGATTTATTCCATTTTTCTTAGTATCTAACACTTATTTCATTGTGTGTAAATACTCGATGACAAATTCCCATCTGCTCATTATTAATGGGGTAATTTGCATGCCATTTATTCCCTTGAATCATTTATAAGTAGATTTAACATGGGATTCAATGTCCATTAAATATCCTTTATCAAACTTTTATGTAATCATGAGAATACACGTGATAACAACTTGGTCTATTAATATTAAAAAAAAAAAAATTTCACCGAAAAAATTCAACAAAACAGTTGCTCTTTATTTTGGACCGGTGCCAAATTGATCCTAGCGATGACAAAGAATACAAATTACCTGGCAGCTGGGTTTAAACGGGAGAAAACTATTTGTTGACTGTTAAGTCGTTCACAAATAAAGTCATTGACATGCAAAATAGGGAAATTTATTAAATTTCAGTAGCAGGAAAAAAATCTGAAAAATTCGGATTCATTAACCACATGATGAAAATTTCATTTTTTAAATGTCAAGTTTTTATTTTGAGAAACATTTTTTTTTTTTTTTTAAATAGAAATCATTGACATTTCGTTTATGTTGGTTTTATTGAATAATTTATTTGTTCACATCCTTTTCTCAAATATCTGTTACTCTTTTTATAGTACCTTTGCACCGGTTTGGCAAATATTAAAGTCATCATCTGAAAAGCTTTCGACTCATCATCAACAAATGGTTCAGAAATGTCAGGAATTGATGAAGGAGGTTCTCAAATATTGCGACGAACAACACAAAAAACACAAATTGGTAGGCTGTGTTTATTATAAATTTAATTATTCTTTTTATTTTTTATTTATATTATTATTATTTTTATAATATACTCTAGGTTAAGGACGAAGAGGCAGCGACGCTCGAAGTTGTACAATCCATTCAATCAACGACAGGAACTTTAATCAAAGTAAATTTTATGGTGTCACGTACGAAATTAACTCACGTCATTCGAGAGGATGATCCCCTGATACCAATTGAATTTCTTTTTAATTTTTTTTTAAGTAGCAAACGTATACAATATTTTATTTTTCACGGTCTATAATTGATAAAACAGTTATAACACTCCATTAATGCGTAAAAAATGGCTTTAGTTCCACCAAGGTTGTTTATCTAGTTAAAATGTGGTCAAGGATTTGAATGAAGTATTTTCTTGAGTTTGCATTCATAATGTGGCCTTGGAAATCAATCTTTTTTTCTTACATCTATTAATACGTTAATTAGTTTTGCGAATTATATAACTTAATGGAAATTTTGTTTTTAGTTTTTTATTTTTTTTTGGGGGGAAAAATTTCTCAGAATTTAACATTAAAGCTGATTTCTTAGAATTACTGATGGTAGTAAATAAGAAATTAGCCTTGATTTAAAGTTGTGCATTTGTTGCAAATTGCAATTTGCAATTACGTAAAGTTTTATTTCGTAATTGCAGGCAAAGGAAATTTACAATCAAAGGTGTTTAGAATACGAGAAATTAAAACGAGACAATGCAACACCGAAAGAAATCGAAAAAGCTGAAATTAAATACAAAAAAGCTGGAGAAGATTACAAGTCACTTGTAGAAAAATACTCCACCGTTAGGGAAGAATTCGAGAAAAAAATGACCGTTACATGTAGAGTAAGAAATTTCAAATTTATTTATTTATTTATTTATTTTTTAATTATTTAATTTCTTTCAGCATTTTCAAGATGTAGAAGAAGATCATCTTAGGAGAATGAAATTATTTTTACAAACATACACTCAAGTTCTGCAATCTGGACATTCATTTATAGGACAAGTAAAAAGTTGATTTAATAACCAACATCCTAAAACTAAAATTATCTATTTATGCTACTAGGTACAGGTTGAACTTCAGCAGCAATGTGAAGAAACAACAGTTGAAAAATTATTAGAACATTTGATCGACACCAAAGCGACCGGCATCGACCGACCAGGTGAAATGTTTATCTTTTTAAAATAAAATAATTCTAACTGAACCATCCAGGATTGATGAAATACAAGAAGGTAACTCGGTCGCTGCTCAAAATCACCGCTCGCCATCCTTAAAAGTTTGTTTTTAACCCTGTTTGCCGAAGATAAAGCAGCTTTACCCCTTTAACTATTTTTCCAAACTATTTACGTTGTTATAATGATTTTTTTCTTTTTATATATTTATTTGCTTGCTGTGCGTTGCCATTAATGGTAGCGTACTACGAATTCCGATGGGAAGGTGAGTTGGGATGTCGTTCGTGCAGTAGAATTTACATTTCTAAGTTTTTTTTTTATATATATATAAAAAAAAAAAATTTAAATCGGTTATTTTTTAGAACGCATTTAACCCAACCATCTAAACAGTTTTGTAGGCTGCTGACAATTAAAGCTTGGAGTTTGTAGTTGACATGTAGAACTGGTTTCAAGAGTTGTTTATGGTGTTTTTTAAAGTGTGTAATTAATGGGTGGAAGAAATGAATAAATTTGTGTTTATTTAATGAAGTTATTAGCTTCGCTCAGGCAAGCGGAAACAATTGGATTACAAATAAAACAGTCACATGAGAATTCCCTAACGGAAGTGAATGATTGGAAATGCATAAACAACTCTTGAATTTCCTCTTTTTGTTGGATATCAGTTTTCTTTTTTTTTTTTTTTTATTCCTTTCTTCGGTTTTTCTGTTGGCTTTTTGTGGTTTTTGTGTGATGTCAATGAAATCACTAAAGTGTTTTTTTTTTTTTTAAATAAAGGCCCGATCGAGTTTGAAGAAGCGGACTTGTCGAGCCTGTCGTCGGGTTTGTCGACGACCGGGGACGCCGGGGAGCGAGCGACAAATGGGGAGAAAGCGCCCAAAAAGGAAGGTAATAAAGGGCTGAGTAGCCTAGCCGGGAAAAACAAAAGCAAACCATCCCGACGCACCACCTCCCTACTGAATTTGTTCCTACCGTCCTCCCATGGTACGTTTTGATTTTATTTTGAACAGAAAAAATAAAGGAACTGCAAATTACTATTTTTTTTATTTTTATTTTTTTATATTTTTTTTTATTTCTCTACCAACAAATAATTACAGATTTATTCTTTTTTTTACTTTTATTTTGTAGCTTTGTTATTAATTTTTCCATCTTTTCCTCAGAACTTTTCTCCTTATGATAAAACATTTTGTATTTATTTATCATTCAATCTGGTTGTAGTGAATTCTCATGTTTTTGATTCTGATTTTTCATTATTTCTTTTTTATTTAATCCTTATTAACCAATTTTGAATTTGTAACTGTATTTTAACATTATTAACAGCTATCGTATGTAAATGCATGTGTTTTGTGATATTTTAATGCAATTTTTTGAAGTAAGAATTTTACATTTGAATCGTGTGGAAGAGGGCTTCACTGATATCATGAAAATCGGAAATCGACCAATATTCGATATTGTAGCTATAAAGTCGGTTGATACTGATTCCAATTTTTCAAAAACTTTACACGTTAATTTTTTTTTTTTTTTTTTTTAATTTTACAAAAATTATCATAAACTTAAAAAATTCATGTATTAAACGGATTAACTCAATTTTGGTAATCAATATTGTCCCAAAAAAAAATTATTTTTTTGTGTGTTTATTTATCTTTTTTTTTTTTTTGAAATTGCTTTTGGATAAGTTTTATTTTTGTTATGTTTCTGATACATTTTTAAGATCAAACATTATAAAAGTAAAAATTTAATCACTTTTATACTACTTTTTTAAGCAAAATTAGACAAAAGATGACCAAAATTATTTTTAAATATAAAAATCGGAATCCGCAGCCAAAAAAAAAAAAATTGATTTCAAAATGTGAAAGTAGCCATTGACAGTTTACAAATATCTCATTACACACAAATGTAAAATTCTTGCGTAACATTTTATAACACATTAATTAATATCTAACAAGTGTGTTTACATGATTTTGAGGATGAGGTGATGTTATGGCTCATTTTTCAGGTAACCACCATCACCACCATTCCGAGCGTCCTAATTCACCCTTCCCTACCTCACCAGTGATTGCTAATGGCAGCAACTCTGATCTTAGCCTTTCCAGGAATACTTTCCGGGGCTCCAAGTGTAAATGAGTCAACAGTATTTTATATATTTTTGCATATAAAGCAGACTTCTCACTTTGTTTTATCTCACTATTTAATTTTTTCACATTTTTCGTGTGTTTACTTTGTGTTTTGTTCAATTTCATTTCTTTATACAGATCGAATCTCGTTATAACGAACTTCAAAAAATCTGAAAGTTAATTCGTTATAACGAAAATTCGTTATATCGAGACAAAGACGGGACTTTGAAATAGTTCGTTATAACGAGTTTCGACCTGTATCACAATTTTTACTCACTTTTACACTTCAGTTCACAAGTTCCTTTCAGTTTACACAGTTAAATTATATTTGATGTTTAAATTTTTTATTTATTTATTTATTTATTTATTAAAAGTTCCCCATTTTGATTTTTTATTTACAAATTCAAATGCAGTGGGCAAGTGGTGCAACAGGGACAAAAATGCAATTTTGGTGATTTGGGCTAAATCTGACATTTAGGGAGTTGGAAACAGCTTCAAAGTGAATTTGCAAAAGCATGATACACTTCTAACTCCCTATTTCTACATTTATCTCCTTGTTTATCACATCTTTGCACCTGTAGTATTATCACTTCACACTAAAAAAAATACTAAAAACATTCATTTGTGCATCTTTTTTTTAATTTTTGCAACATTAACTGCATTTGAACTGCATGTTTTAAGTTTTCCACTTATTTCACTTAATCCTCTGCTGCTTAAATTTGACATTTATTATTTTTAAATTTAAAGAAAATGCATTTTAATTGTGTTTATTATTTGTCATCCCTTTTTCATCCTTTTAATTCAAATTAGCAGCAGAGGGAACTGTTTGGCACACCTACTGGAACTCAACTTGGAAACCAGGTGGATACTTCAATCTTCTTCCTTCTCTATCATCCAAATTATTTTTATTTATTTTTTCAATTTCTGATTTAGAAATTTGCAAAAGTTCTCACATTGCACTGTTCAGTTGCCGCTTAGGCTTACGCTATTTGCTTTTTATGTGATCGAAAACTTAAAAAGCCAAAATATTCAATTAGGGATGGTTTGTTTATAGTTAAAAAAAAAAAAATTTTAGTTTATCTATTTTTGTGTGTGTGTTAGTCAGTTTCTTGTAATTGTTTGGAGTTTTGCTTGCATGAGCACTTTTTTTGGTTCTACTCTGATCTTCATCCTCTGAAAAGTTACTGAAGTTGGATGATTTGCTTCAGTTTGCTTTTTGTGTCCTGTCGTTTTTAACTTGTCCTTGTTTTTTTTTTGCTTCTGTGTGTCTTTATTTGGTTTCGGTCTTGAAGTGGATTAATTTTTGAAATGTTAAATGTGTGGATTATTAGGGTTTTTGAAAAGTCGAAGAGAGAGGAAAAAGAAAAAGAGAAGAGGTGAAGCTGGTAAAGATGGAAATTTGGACAAAGAAAAGTAAAATTTTTGAGGATTTTATTTTTTGAGCAAGAAAATATAAATTGTGGTTTCGTCATTTGTTTCAGTGATAAGAAAGAAGACATTAGTGGGACAGTTACGGTAATAACGTTTTCTGAAATAAATTCTGTAATCAATTTTTTAATTTATAATTTTTCTATTTTCTGCAGCCGTCGAAATTGGACAAGTTCACAACTGAAGTTGATGATGAAGGTTACACCATAAGACCTCAATCGGGCAATAAAGATGATATCCTTTTGAAACTTGTATCATAATTATATCTAAAGATGAACTGCAATCCTTAATTTACACTCACAGAAGGGTAGTTTTTACTCCAGTTCCGGTAGCGACACGGACGAAGAAAAGGAAAAGCGAATTCACATTGAAATCAAACCTCTGACCAACGGTAGTGCGCCACTCAGCGCCAGTATAGACGAATTAAGAGCTTCAGTGGGCGGTTTGGTCATTTCCCCGGCAGGGGGCTATTCTTCTTCGGTGAGATATATTTTTTTTTGTTATTGTTTTTGTTTGTTTCTTAAAGTTATTATAGGGTCTTTGTAAAATGTCTTATAACACTTGACTTGTCTCGTTATTATGGTTCGTTATTTTTCTGTGGTTTCTGTTTTCTCACTTGTGATTCAGCTGTACCTATCTCGCCTTCCACCTCATGCACCATCTTTGTCTCCTCGTGGACACATACAACGAAACAGGCCTCATGACCTAACACTCAAGGTATAACAAGAAGTGCGTGATGTGTGGTTGCTGTTTTGGTGTGTCATAACAAAATTTTTTCTAATTTTTTTATATTTTTTCTTGTGGTATTTAATCTTTAAAAAAAAATATGAGATTTAAATGTGAATTTTTAATTGAAATTTTTCTGTTTAGAATCGACGAACACCAACGAACGATTTAGATAGTCCAATGAAACGATCAATTTCACAGCAAATAGGGTGAGTAACATTCGATGCAGAATGAGATATGATTACGTTATGTTTTTTACATAATTTATTTTTTTTAGAAAACCAAGCAACGATTTACTCGGCTTAAGTTTCAGTCAAAGTCCTGCTCCTTCAAGCGCCTCGACGCCGACAGGTGCCTATGGGGGCAGCACATCGAGTCCAACGAGTACGGGTACCGGTGCCTCTCTTCCTAGTCCGACCAGCATCGGTAGTGGCGATAAGCGTAGCGACGACTCTACCCCTACGCCTACTCCCACCAAATACGAAGAACTGGGAGACCTTTTCACCGGGCTCGGCGATCTTCCTCCCGCTCTGCCGCCGAAAAACGCCGCTTACCAACAGCAGCAACACGCCAGCACTTCGACCAACAACAGTCGGAGCGGGACGCCGTCGCTGAGCTCAATGGCCATCCCTCGACCGACGTCTCGACCGCGAGTGGAGTCGGCACCGATCAGTCGTGCCAGTCCCATCTCCCCGATGAGCCGCGCAGACAGCGTCAGTAGTCTGAGCAGTGACTTCCGGTCCAGTTCCATGTCTGTCGGCTCGTCCAGGGGTCCGAGTCCACTCACCATCGGCATGTCAGACACAATTCCGTTAGCAATTGCGTTTCAGGAAACGGTTCATGCCTATTTCCAGGGAACAGATGAAACAAAGTATTTTTTTTTTTAATTTTTTTTTTCTAATGTACAGTCGAATCCCCGTTATAACGAACGAATTTTTCGGTCCCTTGAGCTTTGTTGTAACGGGGTTCGACTGTAATTAATTTGGTTTTAAAGTTTTGAAATTATTTTCAGATGTCAAGTGAAATTAGTGGGCGACATGATGTTTTCGTTCCCCGCTGGCATCATACAAGTGCTAGCTAACAACCCTTTACCAGCCATCTTGTCTTTCCGGCTTAAAAACACGAGAAAACTGGACCATGTGATTGCCAATAAACAACTCATTTCGTGAGTAACGTAAAAATCAAATTTCATTTCTCACTTGACTGATTTTTTTCGTTGATTTGATCTAGCGAATCTACATTGCAATGGCGCGGGGACGCGAATCACATATTCGAGTTCAATATGGCTGCATTGACAACGATGCTGAGGCGACAGGCTGAGCAGAACCCGACGGCCTCTTACTTTAATATCGACATCCTGAAATACCAGATCAGATCACTTCCAAATGCCCAGAGCACGCCGCTGCAATTGGTGGCGTACTGGAAGTGCGACGATCAAAACACTGATCTGCGCGTCGACTACAAATACAACGGGGCAGCCATGACCGTTCCTCTACCACTTTTGAATTTATCTATCTTTGTGCCCGTTGATGGAGGTGTTACTGCCTTGCAGTCCAAGCCAAATGGAACCTGGTAAGAGAAAAATAAATTAAAATAAATTTAAAGTCATGTGAACTCAACTGGTTTATTATTAAATGTGAATCTATTCATCACAAACAACAATTAATCGTCAACATGTTTTTCAAATACCTTAAAATTTTTAAAAATCAGTCGAGAAAAGTGAATGTCAAAAGAAAAATGCATTATGGGAGCTGTTGCTGTTTTTGACCTCACGAAGTTCGCTGCCCCTGTAGCAGACATTATCCGCAATGCTTTAGTTGTTTTTCAGCGACTGATCCGAGATTTAGTCCCGAAATTCTCTCAAGCAGGATTTTCATGCGTCACAAACTCAGATTCTTTTGACATTTACTGTTTGAAATTTTTTTTAATTTTTTTTTTTTACAAAATTTAACGTGTTAAAAAAAAATTTGGCGACTGTTAATTACTGTTTTTTATGTGTAGATTTACATTTAATAATAAATTAGTTCAATTCAATTGACCTTAAAAATAAAAAATATTAAATCTACTTAATGATTTCGCAGGATTGCAGAGACGCAGCGGGCCCTTTGGCGGTTCACAGAGATGTCGCAGCATAGTGACAACAGTGGTATGGGATCGATCCGGGCGAGGTTCGAGCTTAAGTCCGGTCCCAGCTATCCTGGAACTATTGCAGCTCAGTTTTCGTGCGAGGGAACGACGATGTCCGGTGCAGAGTTTGAATTAGTCGGTTCTGGATATCGCATCTCGCTCATTAAAAGACGGTTTATAACAGGTTAAAAAATATTTTAAAAATTTTTTATACATATTTTTAAATGTTATTTATTTTCTAGGGAAATATATTTGTGAAACAGAGCCAGACATGAAGAACAGATACGCACCGCCGCCTTGAAAAATTCCCAACTTAGTTTGATTCATCTATATATATTTGTTCTATTATTTAAAACACTTTTTTCCAGTTCTTTTTTTAATATTCAATATGTTTTTGATGGACCGGGACGAGATTTGTACATACTGTGGTGAGGATTTATGAAAAGACGATTGCATATCATGCATAATAATAATAATAAATCTAGGAACGAAATTGAATTTTGTTAACGTAAATCGCGTTGTAATTTTACTAATCAGCGTAATGAATTTTGTAGAGTTTATTGACGACTTGAATCTGATAATGGAATTGTGGATATTTGACTATTTTTTTTTTCCTTTTTGATTCTATTCTAAGGATATTTGTTTACAAATGAAATAAATGGAATTATGCAAATTAATCTTTTTGATGTTTATATAGAGGTATTTGTATTTATGCTCAGGTTTATCCATATTTTGTTTTTTTTTTTAATAAATTCTAATATTGTCATTTATTGTTTCTGTTAACAATTTTTTTTTTTTTTGGGTGAATGTATTTTTTTCCCCTGTGTAAAATATTTTTGTCATGTGTAAAAACAAAGACAGAAAAATATAAAATAAAATAATTTACTGTAGTTGTTTTGCCATTTTAAGCCTAGAATTACTCAAATGTTTAGAAAAGTCGATCGGCTACATCTAGTGGTGATTTATAAGTTGTTTATAATAATGCATAAGCTCGAGTTTATAAACTCGAGCTTATGCATTATTGAAATATCGAATGCCTTTCATATTAGAGGCTTATTTGTTCAAAGGTTGCCATAATTTTTAATTTCTTTGAAAAAAGACCAAAAAAAATGCAAAATGTACAAAACTTAAACATGGATTCTCCTGATACTAATTTACAAGAAGTAATTTTATCAGTTTCACAAACGGGTAGCAGCAGTTCGAGTTTAAATGACCCAGTTTGCCGAATTTGCCAAATTAAACACAATGATGAATCTCTTTTGATCAACCCATGCAACTGCAAAGGTATTTTGGAATTTTATTCATTATGTTCAATTTACATTCAAACCCAGAATTTTTTTTTTTTATATATCCAATTAACATTCAAACCCAGAAATTTTTTTTTTTATGTCTCTCCTTGATATTTTTAGGCAGTTTAGGCTTAATGCATCGCAGTTGCATTGAAAAATGGCTTAATCACCGCAATTCAGACAGATGCGAAATTTGTAAGTGTCGTTTTGCAGTCATTCGCAAGTCTAAGGTAAAATACTTTTGGGAAATTGATAATTATAATTTATAATTAATTTTTATTTTCGAATTATTTCCCCAGACTTTTGCTGATTTTTTGCGTCAATCTGGCCCTGGAGCCGATCATCGCAACTTATTGGCAGATGTCGTCTGTTTCTTGGCCTTAACCCCTTTAGCTTCAATAAGCGCGTGGTTATGCATCAATGGTGCTTTGCATTATTTGCATCATGATGAGAATGGATCTTGGGAAGCTGGAGGTCTTTTGCTGCTGGCCTCGGTCTTGGTGATCGTCTTCAGCTGCTGGACGTACATTTCAGCAAGGTTTGCTTGGATTAATATTTAATTCCATCATTCCAAACCAAGATTAATTAATTTATGATTTTTTTTTAAAGCTATCACTGGAATGTGTGGAGGGAATGGCGTCAGAATAATTTCCATATCGTCTTCCCGACCACGAAAGACTCGGCCTTCAACGAAATTATAAATTCAAAGGATTTGAAGAAAAAGTCGAAGGAAACGTAATGTATTATTTTATTATTATTATTATTATTATTTTTTTTTTTTTTTATATATTAAAAAATAATAAAAGTTTAAATTTTATCAGGTCTTCGCATGTTGACCTTCAAGGCAATCCTTCAGAGGGTAATTCGGATGATTTCGTATCTTGTATTATGTTGTACTAGAAAGTCGAGGTCTTACAAGAAACGGAATATTTTTATCAATAAATATTTATTTGACTTTTTTTAAATTTCTTTCATAGGAGGAAACTAAATGAGTCTACCCAGGTAAAAATGTTAAGTGCAGCTAAATTGCGCACCTACATCGGAGAACGGAATTCGTACCATATTATACGGTATAAAATTTTCACGAAACCAAGTGGCAGTAATAATTCTTCACCCAATTATAATAAAAATTTAATTAAATTTTCTTTTTTATTTTGGAAAAATAAAAATTTTTTTTTTCCTAGACATGATGATGAATTTCATTAATATTAAATAGTAAAAAACGTTCGTAAATTGAAATTTACAGTTATTCTGAAACCTTTATTTACAAAATTCTGGACTTTCACTATCAAGTGTCAGGATGGCCGAGCGGTCTAAGGCGCCAGACTCAAGCGAGAGTTTCTCGTGAAACCACGAGACTGTGAATTCTGGTCCACGAATGTGGGCGTGGGTTCAAATCCCACTCCTGACAAATTTTTTTTTTGCTATTTTAAATTTAACCAAAAATTCTAATTACTCTCTTACGTAAGAAAAGATAAAATACAACCCTTTAAAAATTTTATCTTCAACTGCAACCTGTAAACATTTATTATTTAAATTTAGCTTACGTAACTAAAAGATTAAATTTATCATAATTACATAATGATAAAAAGCAGCTATTAATTAGTATTTAGTGAACTTTAATGCGATTAGTCTCATCTTCTTGTCTGTTATCATTATCATTATCACAATAGCTTAAATAATTGCATTAAAAGAGTAAGATATCAAGATTGATTTGATCTCGCTGAGAGAACATAAAAGGCCACATCCTCAAGGTTGCAAAACTTTGCCTGATGCAACAAAAAAGGGTTACAAAACTTCAACGAGGGCAGAGCAAAGCAGCGAAACATCGGTCTTCATTCACACAGACCTGAAAACACTGACCGACATCACATTGCATCATCCAAAGCAAAACTTTGTAAGTATATAAAAGTTGTTTTTATAAGAAAAAAATCACATTTTAATTAAACTTTTATTTATAATTATTCACAACTGATTTTTATAGATTATCAAAACTTTAACTAGTATAAATGTTTTTATTATTACTTTTAGGATTTGATTTATTCTATCAAAATGGGAGGTTGGATTAGTTATTTTTGGCCACAGAGATCAGTTGAATTCGATTCGGCACCTGGATTGGACGAAATCGAAGCAGTTTCAGGATTAACTCTGAGACAGAAAAAAGTTGTTGTGGAAATTTGGGATTTGGTCAAAGTGAATATCAAGTATCATGGCGTTGAATTTTTTATTCTGTAAGTTGAGCATTCAATGCAGCTATTCATTCATTATTTTGTTATGTAAAGATTCTCAGATAATCAGGAAGTTTTCACATTGTACCAAGAATGGATCCTTTATCCATTCTTGATTGTACTAATTCTTTTATGATCCTTGAACACATGTTTCAACTTTCCAGTATTTAATCTTATAATTAACTAATCGGATGATTACAGTGTTTCACATTTCTTTATCAGATGCTTTTTGTTGTTAAGGAAAAACACGCCTTAGTTTTGTAGTTCTGTGAATAGAGAAAAAAGGCGGCGGCATGTTGTAAGATCACAGACTTATTTTCCCAGAAGCCAATTTCACAAAGATTTACATCATTGCAGCTGCAATAAGAAGTTTTATGAATTGGTTGCAAGTTTTTTAACCCTTTACCCATTAATCCAAGAACAGAATAAAATTAGAATAAAATAACATTCAAATTTCCCGCTTTTTTATTTAGATAAAGTGATGTAAAAACGTGAGTTTTATTTATTTGTTTTTTATTTTATTTTTTTTATTCTTCTTGCAGGTTTTTTAAGTTGTTTCCAAACAACTTGACACACTTTAAACAGTTTGAAAAGATGTCGGATGACGAGTTGCGCAAGAGCAAGAAGCTCGACGCACATGCTTCTAATGTTATGTATATGATTACAAGTGTTGTTGATAATTTGCACGACGTCGAATGTCTCGTGGAGTTGCTTAAAACGGTTGGTCGAAATCACGTTAAAAGGAAAATTACTCCTTCACAGTTCGATGTAATGTTTTAATTTGAGATTTTATTTAAATGTTATTAATTGAATTTGTTGTAATTATAGGAAGTTGGTGTGAGTTTGATCAAATATTTTGAAAACACACTTGGAAAACGAATAACACCTTTTACCAAAAAGGCTTGGGAGGATACGTTGAAAGTTATGAATACTTTAATTGTTTCTGGTTTGCAAAATGATGAATGAAAGTACGGTATAAATTGTGTCAACTTCATTTATTTTTGTAATTTTTATATTCTATTACTTTTTTATTTCTAAATGTTGTAACTATTAAAGAACGATCAAATAATACAAAATAAAACTTTAACCAGAAATCAAATCGATTTATTTATACATCAACATAAATTATCTCTAATTTCAAATTTGGCGGTATTAGTTTCTACACAAAGGATAAAACTTCATTAAATTCAAATAAAAATAAATAATCCCACATACCTAAAAACAAACATTCACAAACTAAAATCTACTAATTAAAACTAAAATCAACTTTTAAAATTAAAAAAAATTAAACAACAACATCAAAGGTATCGGTCTGTCAGTAGCAAAACCAAATGAGGAAATTAAATGGCGGCTAGAATTTAGCACTGGGTGTTGTTTTAAACTGATAACATCGAAGATTACATGTGAACCAGCACTTTTAGTACAAAAATAAGTACTTCAATAATTCCAACACACACCAACGTTTTACATTCATCCGATAACAGGTATTAAATGGCCAAAATAACTATAAAAATGAGATTTTCTAAACGTGTAATTTGATTGCAGAAAATTCCATCATGGATTGGTTGTACGAATGGGTCGACAACATCGTTATGTACGCAGCTAAAAACCCGTGGCAATTCATCTATTACATTCTGTTGGTGTTGTCGCCATTTTTCCTAATCAGTGCAGTTTTGTCGTGGAAATTGGCCAAACACATCGAACAGCAGGAGAAAGACAAAAAGAAAAAAGCAAAAAAAGAAGCAAATATTGCCAAAATCAGAAGAGCCAAAGCTGATTGATGACGTAATTGATTTATTAAAGGAAGAAATTAAAATAACTACACTAAACTGATATTTCTATCTTGAAATTTTTTTTAATTTATATAATCATGGAAAATACAAATACGTATAAATTATAATAAACAAAGCATTATTATTGAATAATTTTTTTTATTTATTTAATTTCACAATTTTGTACATTTTTTTTTTATTCCAAAATATTAAAATCTTGGTTTGAACAAAGTGACTAATGCATTTCCTTAACTAAATAATTTTATCTCTCTTCATAGTCTTTATAAGCAGGGAATTTTTCTAGAAATAAATTAAGAAATGTAAAATAATTAGTAAGTAAAAGTAATAAATAAATTAACTTTTTTCTCCTTCCGGTTCCGGCATCTTTGGAGGTCTAAGCTATTGAAAATAGAATTAATAGAATAATTTAAATTAAATTTTTATATCATCACGTACAGATAATTCTTTCTCATCTAATTCTTTTGCTTTTCGTATCGCTGTTTGTTGAATCGCTTCATTTTTCATGATTTCCTAAAAGGTACGAAACAGAAATTTTTATTTTTATTTTTTTTGTGAGTGGAAAATTTATTACAATTTCCAACACAATCAACCCACTTGTTCTGATGGTGGCACTTTCCTTCTTCCACGTAACCAAGCTGTAAAACAATAAAATTGTTAATTATTTGAATATTGTTTTTAAATGTTGTTTTTACCTTCCCATTCCACAGGAAGTTCTTGATCAAATTTCTCTTTTTCAACAGCTTGAAACCATCTAGAGGGATTTCTTTTACCTGTCTGGGGATCTAGAAACAATTACAGAGCTTTAATTTAATAAAAAAAAATTTTAAATTGAATAAATCCAATTTACCTGCAGGAATTTCAAAATACTTAGTCCCAAACTTGTCTTGCCCAACCATTTTAGCTGGAGGTCTTTTACTCAGGATTCCGAGAGACTTTGCGAAATTATTCCAGACTGCTGCCCAAACTCCACGCGGTGGTGGCTTTTTAGTCATTACGCTGTAGATTACTCTCAAAAAACATCAACATGCAGCATTCACTTCTCATTCATTCATTTAGTTCGCTAAGCGACCAATAGAGTGCGCGCTACGAGTAAAAACGAGTAAAAATGACCGAATAGTTTTAAAAATATGAAGAATACTATTTTAATTTATAAATTTTTTTTTTTTTTTTTTTTATTAGTGATTTTAGTA
>JAQFZP010001503.1:0-18972 GCA_034695745.1 Geophilus truncorum
AACGGAGCGCTGGTCTGGTGGAAGAAGAAATAAATTACCATCAGCAAAGCTAGAGGTCGCCACTTAACAGAAACCTTTTTTTTTTTATTTTTTTTATTTATTTTTTATTTATTTTTTTATTTTTTTTTATTCTTTTCTTTCCTTATTCTTTCTTCTTTCTTCTTTCCTTCTTTTCTTTTTTAATTTTTCGGTGAAATTATTAATTATAAAATACCAAAAGTTGTATTTTCTTAGAAATGCTAAACAAAACAACTAATGACATACAGCAAAAAAATTACTTGTTTTGTTTAGCATTTCTAAGAAAATATTGACAGCAAAAAAAATTACTTAATTTAAACTACATCCCAAATTTATGAAAAATTGTTTACGAACTTATCAAAACTATCGATTTTATACTTTGTTATTGATCATTCGATCAACAAAACAAATCAACAGTTTTAATAATTTAAAGCTTACAATAAGTGTTCCCAAATCATACCTACTGAAGAAAACACTTAAGTTCGTTATTCTCAAAAGTCTTCAATTGCAATATTTATAGCGAGCGACTAAAACTCAAACTTCCTGTTTACTTTTTTTTTTCTTAAAAAAAAAAAAAAAAAAAAAAAATCATAAATTTATATCACCGAGTTTTTCGCCACTGCCACTAGAGCACAGTAACATTCCGTGACGCATAAAGAGCCACGAACAAAGTGGCACTAGCACAATCTAGCTAACAAGAGTGCCACGATGTGCTGCTGCATGTTACTTCAGGCTGGATAAATGTTTGAGCCAATTGATGGTGGATTGACCGACTGACAACTTACTAGTTATTGATGTTGGGCTTCTTTGGATGGCATGACAACAACTTCAACTCCTGCCGCTAACTTACAGAAGCTGTAGGTAAGTGACATAAAATTTGGCAAGTTAGTTTTCAAAGACTCAAAACCAAGGAGAATTTCACAGAAGCACCCTAAAAAAGCAAATATTAGAATAAAGTGTTTAATTTTTTTAATTTACGATGTTTAAAACCGTTGTCAATTGACGATTACCATATAAACCGTTAAACAATTGAAATTGCAATTTAATTAAAATTTCTAACAACAATTCTTTAAACCCGTAAAGAGATAAAACAAAACAAAGAAACTCAAATGGAACGGCTTGATATCTTTGATTACATTTAATGATTTCCACTCTGTGGGGAATTAGAACCGTGGTTGTACACAATTCCTTTGACTGTGTGAATAGACAAAACACTTGAAACCGTTTGACCAGCAAACACAAGCCGACCGACCAGGCCAGTCTATTAATTACACTGCAAAGTGCTTGACGCTACCATAACCTAATTGAGATTTGAGATAGTAAATCGGTTAATAAACACACTTAAGCTGTCAATAAATATGTGCAACTAAATTACCAAATATCGAGTTTAATTAATTTCATATAACTAAATCTGAGTGCAACAGCAATACTTTGACTTGCTAATGGGACACAGAGTATAGTTGCAAACACAAAATGTTAATTATGCGAAAATTGAGAAGTTACTATATTATCCACCAAATCATCAAGTACATGGTTCGACGTTTCAACAAAATGTTAATGTTATTAACACAAATGAGTTTTCATTTTAAAATGATCGGTAATTCATTAACACAACTTTCACGCTGTTTTACGATTACGGTGGGGATTAGTAAGACGCACCTGTAAAAGACAATAGCAAATTATATGGCAGTTTTACTTACTTGACTGCACATTTAAACATGGGGGAGTTTGAAAGTTCTGAAAACCTGAACAAGCGCAGTCCATGCCCCTTAGCTTCAAATAAACCCTGAAATTATCTTCGTGCGAACCAGAAGAATTAGCACATCTGCTTAAACTTCACCTGAGTGGAAGGTGAAGCCTCGTCAAGAAGAGCATATGACCCAATCGATCATCTTAGTCCTTTGTCTCCGCAAAACTCTAATGGATATGCTAAATTACCGACATTAGGATTTTTAATTTTGAAATTCCCAATCAATATAATACGTTAATTGGGATAATAGGGGAATTAATTAATAGGAATTTTTGATTAAAGGCTCATTTGCATTGAACACCAGTTATATGCTCAATTTCAACCAGCTGTGACACATTAATCTATAATATCTTAAGTATTGTGATATCGTTGTCTTTATATTTCCATCAAAGGCGAAAGACCATTAAATTGGCAATATGACGAACCTCGTAAAATAGTGGAAATTGGAAATTATTTAACGACTGCAAGGAAAACTAATAAAGACACTCAAATAAAAATAACACGCTCAAAGTTAAAAAAAAAAAAAAAAAAAAACACCTGAGTAAATAAGTGGGAAGACCAAAAATGATTGAATAGAATTAAGGTTCATTCAAACTAAACCATCAACAACCTCTTTTTCAATATTTATTTTCCACACATTTCGTGGAACGTTTAATCTCCCTTTCGTCTCTAAGTTTTCTTTAAATTTATAAAACGAAAAAAAAAAAAAATAATGTTTTTATTTATTTATTTATTTATTTATAATAACGTCTCCACAGGGGTTCGTTCCCGGCATTGTTAGCAGTAAAGAAAGAAATGGCAACTTTGTCAGTTGTTCCTTTGCAAACAAGTGAAGCGTGCTTATTGAATACTTTTTGTCTTGCGTGTTTATATGTGAGTGAACAACGCAGGGAGACGAGCACTGTCCGTGAAAAATGCCAAATGCAGTAAGCGAGAGAGTGGAAAGCAACAGCATGACACTAGAACTGCACGAAAAATCCCACATACCCAATCTCCCATACTCTATGGCTCTATAGACGGTTTAGATTTTCAAATCCAAATGTGTCAGCAGCACCTCTGAATAGAATATATGTTTAAAAAATATTTTATGCGTGCTGAGAATGTGAATTAGGGCCTTAATATAAAAGTATAATAGATTTAAAAAAGAGGGAAACGCCTTTAAACTATGAATTCAAGAATTTGTTGTTGTGAAATTTCTTTTTGCTTTCGTCATCGAAACTCGTGAATGTGCATATGCTAGACAGTTCGTGTCTGGTCTAAGAACAATTCAACTTTTCTTATATAAGATGCTCTTTTGTGTTGAAGTTAAGTCTGAAGAATGAAGGAGCTACAGTACAAGAGAAAGCTCTTGGATTTTGCTCTTTTTTGTTTCTTTCTGCAGTGAATCCTTTTTAGTTTTTAACTGTAAATCGCTTCTACTTTTAGTACCGTATTGATGTTATGTAAAAAGAAAAATTGAACGAGTTTGACTTTAGGCCGATTTTCCAATTTCATTTTTGACGACTAAATGATAAATTAGGATGAATTTCCCATTGAAATAAGAGAAGAGAAATTGAGAAATCAATTCATTACAAGGGTAAATTCGAGTAAATGTGAGGGAAAACTGATTTCTTTTGATTGTAAAAGTTTTTTCTTTTTCTTATTCATCAGCCTTTTAAAGAGAATTGGGTACTCTACTTGAACCAAACTCACGCTACATCGATCTAAAGTGTACGTGAAACTTTTTTTTTTTTTGTTTTATTTAATCGAAATTGAAGAAAAAATTCCAGACTATGAGAGTGAGTTCTGCAAAGTTAAAATCAATTTTCGCTGGTATCGCGCATAACTTTTTTCTAAATAATTTATTTTCATTAATTAATACTTAACGATCCTCATTAATTTATGACCATGGCTTAATTTTTTCAAAATCCCAGCTTCGTTTTTCTTTTGTCTTAGATATTTACCTTTTTTTGTATTTAACATATCCAGTTGCTTCCCTTTTTATGGTCTCATCACAAATTAACAATCTCTTTTACGGCCAATGAAATCAATAAACGAGGCTTGTAATGGCTTCTGAAGGAGAAGTTTGCACAATCTCTACGAATAGAGTATAAACTCAATCAAATATTTGCATTGCGAATTGAGAAATGAAATATTAAGATCTAATTTTTAAATTTTAAGTACAGCAGGTCACTGTTAATAACTATTCTGTTTATATAACCGAGGATTATTGTGGGTCATTGGTTGATGGTCAGTCTTTTATGGTCAGGCAAAGCTCTCGAGTAAAAGCCGTCATAAAATAAAGCTGCGACTAGGGAGACATGAGTTCAATATAAACACATCCAAGTTTACTTCTTTTAATAGCTGGTGTCAACTTAAGGCTGTTGATGACTATTGGTCGAGCAAAAACAGCATCAGAAATACGAAGAATGAGGAATTTTTCTTGGTACTTGGGCTGAGATTTAGCTACCCAAGCGTAGTCATAAACCGAAATAATTGGCTCTCGCGGGACGCAGTTTTAAACTGAAAATGGAGAAATTATAAAATTCTCAAAACACAAGAGTGAAGTGTTTATAAAAATTCCACCATTCGTATACTCAGAAGTTGGTATCTAAATGCCATCTGCATTGAAACGTTCAGTCAACACCCACCAACAGCTGAACTATGTTTCATCTGGGTTCTAGAACGGTTCAATGGCTATTTAATGTTCCAGGCGGTCTGTAAGTGAGAAATTTTTTATACCCTAGTTTTTTATGGGTAGAATAATAATAAAAAAAAAACTCAAGCAGGGATTTTTCTTACAGTTTTTTAAAGCTCCCGGGGGAAGATTAAATCAATCCATTTTTACATAAAACTTACTTAACATAGTAGCTAATGGGGAATAAAGCAGTGGAAGTTTGTATTAAATAAACGACAACTTAAAAAGCTGAGACAGCGAAACAAAAAAAAAAAAATATTTTTTTAAAGCATACGGTAAATAAATCTTGTCATTATTACGTAGCAAAAAAATGCTGACAATTTGAACTGTTATAAAAACTTCGTTTTTGTAGATTCAATTCTTAAAATGCCTCTTCGCATGTATCATTCAAAAGATTACATCATATCATAAAATCGATTTTTTTCAATTGCTTAAATCGCATTTTTTGATATTCACTCTGAATAAAAGCTCGCATCTAATAAAATTTGATGCAATAAAAAAAACTCACTGAGTTTTATTCAAGCGAATAATCTGCTCGATTATGGAAAATTGACGGGTTGTAAATTGCCGTGCAAATTGTCCGTCCGAAATTTCTCTTATGAATGAAACTAGAAATGAAATGTTGCAAATTTAACTAGGAAAGTAAGCAGTTCCTTCATCCATCTCCAATTTTATCGTCGCGATAATAAATAAGGAAAGTCAAGGAATAAACCGAAGGAGCAAAAGCACCCCGATTCGGCTTCCCGCAATGCATCCGAAATGAATCACCGAGCCAAATCTCTTTTCCCCATTGATTAAAGAGATTTATTTCTCTGAAAATGATAAATAATTCCCTCCAAAGTGTATCAACTAATTTTGTACTTAAATTGTAAAGAAAAAAATTAAATTAATCGTTTGTCAGCACTTGATTATAAATGGCTGTTGACAAACGTCAGCTCGATGCATGAAAAGAAGTTTGTTCGCCGATGATTGTAAAAGCTCGGATAAAGATCGGCTGACAAACTGAGGAAATTTATTTGCCTCTATTCTCGATCGAGTTATGTCAACATGTGGGATTAAAAAGAGAATGTTAACAAATTGGAAACTGCGATTTTATGTCTGGGATTTACTTACACAAGTTATTAAAATGGATTTTTGGAAGCACATAAAAAGATTTTATTAGCTGTCTCTTGGGTTCTTTTTTGAGGAAGAATCTTTAATTAAAAACAGAATAATAAAAAAAGATTTAGATTGAATAAGTAAAAAAAATAAAATAAAATCAATTTTGTCTGAAAGTGATTTGACTCAAAATAGAAATACGGTGTAAGATCCTACAAGATATTTGACCACTGTAAGATCTTGCAAGATTTTATTAGATAGGCAAACAGTTATCATGCAAGACTAAAGTCTTGTAAGATTATGACAATCCTACAAGAAAATCATTGTCATTAATCTTATAAAACCAAATTATTAGCAATCTTATAGGATACTTACATACCTAATTAATCTTATAAGACAAAAATAATAATTTTAATCATACAAGAATTTCAAAATGTGATAAAATTCAGATGTACTGCAATACCAGTTCGACGTCCACCACGGACACGATTTTCTCTTTTTTTACCCATGGGATAAAAAAAGAGAAAATTGCGCCCGTGGTGGGCGTCGTCCAGGGCGTCCAGGCGTCCGGGCCCTGGGTGGTGCTGCTGTTTTACGTTTTCGTGTACGTCTGATTGATGTTCCCGGTTGACCTTCTTGCAACAAAGGCGTCTGTTAATCTTCAACTTCTGCACGCCAGGAAATAAAATATAATTTTTTTAATATTCGAGCGTCTAAACTTCAGATATCACCTGGCACTGGTGACATTTCTTGCTTGGAAAAAAAATAAAAATAAATTTTAATCTACTGTAAAAACTTACGTTAAATAAAACAAATTTACCAAAATCGTGCCAACAAATAACTTAAATTATTGGTTAAATATCTCTCTTATTGGTTAAATATCTCTCTCGAATTCTTCCTGGTATTGCTCTTTCAAGAGGTCCGGCGGGAATAAAATCCCCTAGAATAAATCACTTTAGAGTTAGAAATAAATAATATAAAAATTTCAAATCTCCGTTACATCGCCCTGTGCTTTTAAATAATGTTCTGGGCGGAATGCGAGCAATTGCATTACGAAGTTCTAAAATCAAAATTAAAAATGTTTAATGTTTTTAGCACAGTACCCGTGCTACGCTACGACATACAGGACCACACTTATTGTGGCTACGGATTTAGATCCCGTCCCAGCTTTCATTTTGTTTCCGTTCCAGTTTTCATTCCAAGTCCAGGTCGGAAAAATAGTAAATAAAATATGAATTTTATTGTCAAAGTTAAAAATAATTTAAAGCTTAAAATTTACTTCAGGTAGTGGTTCAGGTTGTCGCGCTGGGAATTCAAGTACAACATCGACTGGTGGTGGGACTTGAGGCGAACCTGCAGTTTGCACTGAAGGTAGAATTTGTGGTGAAGAATCTGTAGATGCTGAAAGTTGTAAAAACAAACAGGAAGAACCTCGAAAAGCAAATATTTTTCCCTTGAGTATACACATAACTTATTACCGGATTGGAAAAGAATAAAAAACACAGCGACATCTTTGAATTGCGTGTTGATTTTCAAAACAACTTCATTTTGCTGGAAATTGAAAAATGGTCGATGGTGAAAAAAAAACTAGTATTTTCTCGCCCTAAAAGGACCTTTGGACCCATTCACACGCACATTTTTCCGAATTTTGTCTGCATTGCAGACTTGCGGAATAAATTCATATTAAAAGTGGTGACACAACCAAAGCATTTCCATTTCGCGGAAATGATTCTAAATTTAGTCTTCCCACATTAACGAAACCACCAACTAAATTCGATTATAACTTTTTATTTAAATATTTCCTGAACGATAAAAAAGTTTTTATAAAAAACAGTTGCAATTGTTTGAATAATTCATAAGATTATGAGTCCTGTATTCAAATTATTGATGACTAAAGAATTTGTAAAAGTTTAATTTTTAAAAAGTGCCGTAAAATCCTTGCATTCACAAAATTCCTGCATTTTTCATCGAATTTAGAAAGTATTGTCTTTTTAAGCAGATGAAAACTTTTATTAAAGACACGATCGTGTTTTCTATCAGTTGCAAATCAAAAGACAAAGGAAAAGTATTGAAAAGAAACTCGATGCCAAACTTAGCGCCACTGTTTTATTGGCTTCGCAGGAAGTGTACAGCTGCTAGTTTCACGAAACGATCACTACATCTCAGATTAAAACGAAAAAAGGAAAAAGAAATGATTGATTCCTCCGAGTGCAAATATGACAGGCAATTTTCCCTTAACTGATATTGCGATTGATCAATTTAGCTACTCAATATCCACTCATCCTGTTTAGCGTTATCATTTTTATTACGTTATTCATTAAAGATTAATAAAAGCGATAAAAACATTAACTTTAATTTTTAGTTCTGATACTGAATTTAAACGCTGTCAAAACTTTGACTGTAACTATAATCTAAATCTGACTTTTATTTGGCGATAAATCATAAACAGGAATTAATGTTTTTTTCTTCCTTTCTTTGCCAAGTTGTATCTGAAAGAGCAAACTATCCAGTGAGATCCTTCATCTTTTATATTTTTCTCTTGTGCAGCTCAAAGGAATGTGTCATTGCACAGACACAAGTGCACTCAGCTGATTAGTAAAGAATGAGAGACAACACAAAGAAGTGCCTAAGATTTCCCCCTTTTGCTTCCCCCCGTCACTCTTCTCTGCTTTTAATTATCCAATTCGACATCTCAGATCGCATCTAGTCACATTACTGTCACTTATCTTAGTAATTAATTCAAGGATGGATTAAAAAACAATATTTATTCGGTGACGCATTCAGTTCGCAGTAATGTTAAATGATTGTAATGATAATAACAAGCTAGAAAAAATCTCTTCCAATTATTACTCGATGTGACATGAGATTATTCCGGAGTTAATGACTGCCTCTTAAAACCCTAAGGGATTACTGCCAATGTGTGTGGTCACTGGAATCGATCGAAATATCGACTTGTTTCAATTAAAGAAAGTTTTCTTATCAGCTACGGTTCATCTGTGACTTAATGAGCGTGTAAAGTGCGTTTAAAACTGGTAATGATTGCAACTACTTTAAGATAGAGAAAATTGACACAGTAAATTATCTTTTTTAATTTTCTGTAACAGCCAGAAATGTCTAACATATTTCCACTTTTTTTTTTATATATATTTTATTTTTTTTCTTTGTTTGTAATCCGACCGTATTGCTGTGATTTGTGTGTCAGGAGCAACAGACGCACTTGATTCTGGTGTGTATGGCTTCTTTTAATTTTTATTAAACGTGGAAAAAATTCCTTTGCTCGATTCAAATAAGAATCTTGCCCCTTCTCGTGTCATAAAGAGTGATAAGGTCATTAATCACGTTATATAACAACATTAAAAGCAGTGATAAGAGAACGAAGCAGGGGAAAAAAAGAACTCTATGTTAAAAAAATGCAATCGTTAATGATACATCAAATAAAATGAACTCTCTGAAGTAAAATAGAGAAATTATATGGTTGGGTGATCTTTTTCTCCCTGAAAAATAAAATTGCTTCTTCCCATCAATTGATTTTGCTTTTTTTTTTTTTATGTGTATTATAAATAGCTATGGGCTTGAAGCTTTTTCCTTCTTTCAAATAACTCACAATTTAATCTATTCTGTCTTGCTTGCATGATAAATTAGACTGATTAATTGGTAAATCCCTTTGCCACTCCCTGGGCGGCAATAAACGTTTGTACACATAAAACACTAACTCAAAGATCGTTTTCATTCATTTTGCCATTGTTATTTTACCACCGCAATGTAATTTTTAATTTATTTACGACTTTATTACGTAATGCAGTCATTTTATTGTCAGTTTTTGTCTCTTTTAAGACACTCTTTAGTTCAGTGCACGATTGTAAAGTTGCATTTTTTTTCGTGTAGGAGCTTTTATTGATTCAAACATTACTTCATTAGGGAATCTGAATCCAGCAAATTGATCCTCGTTAGTAAACAAAAAAAGAACAGCTGCTCAGGAACTTACCTCGTGTCTACAGAGTAACTGAGGCAGTTATTTTTAAGTATTCGCCACAGTTTCACTGCTGTATATCATTCAATTTGAGGTGTAAAATCAGACAAACAAACAAAGAAATATTGTAAAGGAACAAGGTTCGACTGTTTTCACAAGAATCCATCTTTCATATAAAAAGATAAAGCTGTTTTCTAGCAACCTTTTTAACCAGTCACATTTATCACGCAACTCTCAAGTAAAGTGAGTTAGCCATACTCTACAAATGAATGTTTTCGGTAAAATTCTTTCTAACGGCTGATTAGTGAATATTATAAAACGATACCGAAATAGAACTTATAATTTACTAATGAGTACGGTGATCAAATATTTTCATATTTAAATTGCACGGGTTAATTAATATTGCACGTACTAATTATAAATTAATGTAATGGCTTCAGTAGGTTACATGTAAAATGCATGTAATTTAAATTAGACGAATTTACAACGAAACAGGAATGCTTTGTTTTCATGCTCTTACGTGCAAACGATAGCTTATTAACCAGGATTAATATTTTACAAAAGTACGTCGAGCCCATCGGGGCGTTGTTTTAAACTAATCTATCATCTCAATGGCCTTTTACACGTCAGAAACCCATTTACTCAAGATTTCATGGGCTTTTGGGCTCGCCGGAATGTAATGAATGACGATTTTCAACACTTTATTATTAACAACATTGTAATAGCGCCGTAAGAGCTTAAGCTGCTGAATACTGAAGTTAATAACCAACAGTGAATAGAGTGAAGTTCGTCCACCTGCATTTTGCGTGTGTTATACGAGTTTCTGTTATGTCTTGAGATAACAAACAATTTGTGACGAAAATTGGAAAATTTTAGATAAAAGCCTGTTATTTTATGGTAATGACCGCGGGCTATTTTATAATCTCTAGGTGATGGCTAAATGTGTCAATATGAAGCAATAAAAATTATTGGTACCGGTATGATAAAAACACTTTCAAAAAATTCACGTTTGCAAATACGCAACAAGCATTTTTGGCATTTTTGAACAGTATAAAACTATGGCCAAACTGCACAAGTACAATAACGACTATCTCATTAAAGTGATGTTTTGTTTTAAATTTGATAAACACCCGCAAACCAAATTTATGTATTTACTTGGTTCATAACATTGCCGGTGAAATAAAATTGCTTAAAACAGCTTGCAAATCAAAAAAAAATTAAAACATTTACAACCTATGGCTGTTTGCAAAATTTTTCTGTTCTACTTGTATGTGCCGAATTTCATATTTTCAACTAAATAATAAAAAATAATAATAACATGAGACAGGTAAAACAGATTTTCCCGGGGCAGTGACTAGATAGGATGTAGCTTTAATATTTCATTATTAAAAATTATTACGAACACGGTAACGCCCAGCAACTGCGCACTTATTCTCCTAGCCAATGAAATGGCAGTGACACAAACTCTTTTCAATTCCATGAAATGCCGTAAATAAAAGAAGTGCAACTGCAATCCAAGAACCGGTGTGAGTAGGTCTGTGACGAGTACGAATTTCGTACTTTTAATTTGTATATGAATTGATAAAAGCGATCAAAAATATGAAATATAAAATACGGAAATAAAAAATATAAAATTATTAATGAATTGATGTGTAAATATATTTAGGAATATTTAGAAAGAATAGGAGAATTTATTATAATTATTTGGAGATAATTTCGTTGAAATTAGGGTTAAATTACGGGTGATCTCCAGGTGGATTTTAGTGTCAGGCGACGCCGCGTGGCGGCGCCACGACGACTTAGATGACTAATATTGGTTTAATAAATCAGGAATATTCCTGATTGGTTTAGGCTAACTAATTGCGTCATAATCTGCGGGATTTGACTATTTTGACTATTTAAGAATAAAACCGGAAGAGATCCGCAGACTTAGACTTTGACCATTGACTTGAACACACGTGTAGACTTAACTGTTGAACCTAAGTTTTATTTAGCACTTTTTGGCTTACTAGTACTTTGATTTATCGGTGCTAGTTAGGCCTTTCCTGGAGATTCGTTAACTTGGACCGAGTTAACGACCGTATCACGGAGGACACGGAGAGACGTGCGAAACGTAAGTTTATAAATTACGCATACGAAAGTGGGATTCCGCAAGGAATCTGCAATCTTACCGCTGCCGGTAACCACTTTACAGACGCTTTGTGCGGGAGTTTGGTAACTAAGAAATTAGTTATCAAAACAACAGCACTTTTCTTGATATTTCGTAGAGAAATCGCACGTGCGATTTACGATACGGAACGTCGAATCTTGCTGGTAAAAAGTGATAGAAGTAGAAAAGGAATTTGTGGAATATTCGCATTTGCGAATATTAAGTCCATAAAGTTGTTGAAGAGTGACGCGCACGCGCGCATTTTATTAATCAAAGTCACGGTTTCCTCGCACGCGCGAGGGATTTAAATAGTCACTTGACTATTAAGGGTGTAAGAGAGAGTTTGTGACGAATTGGGTTTACCTGATAGTCAGATAAAAGGTGTAAAATCGAACGAAGGAAAGAAACGTCAAATTTAATTATAATATTAATTATAATTAAATTAGTAGAACCCCCCTTTCCGTCACAGGTCTTTAGAACCGTAAAAGTAAGAAAAAGAGGGGGGAAAAAAACAACTTTTTTTTTCAGATTATTGTATAAAGCATTTCTCGCTCTTTTTCTAAAAAAAAAATTACTAGAATGACAACCACATTGCATTTACTTTGAAAGTAAACAAATTTGACATATTTCATGATTATGTTTAATAAATTTATTTCCTGTTCTGTTTACTAATGGAGACACCTCAACTTCAGTCGCAGCATCGGTGTGCTGCAGTAAAGTTTACAAAAAAAACTCAAATTCATTTGTAATTTTTTATTTTAGTATGCAAAAACTGCTATTTTTTTTTACTATACGTAGAATTTGAGTCTTACATATTTGCCTGATTCTAATTGCAGATTTATACAGATGCACTCTTTAGATAAATTGGCCTCAAATTCCTTTCGTCGGTATGCGGCAAAGACGAGAATGTATTCAGACATTTCACAAACCCTCATTTCTTGTAAATTTGAGAACGCTTTTGCTTTCGTAGCAAACAGAAAACAAATTTACGTTAATAGATAGTATTGCAAATGATAATTTCCCGTCTATATATCAAAATTAAAGCTCTAGTCAAGTTGTGATCCGATTCACGTTTTGAATTTGAATACAGGGTAAATTGAATAAGGAAATCAACAGGAATTATTAGGGTAATCTGCACCATGAGGCAAATACTCACTTCTTTCTGCAAAATCTAACGTTATCTCCCTACGCGCCTCAAGCATCAAACTCTTCTTCTGTGAAAAGAATAAATAAAAATTCCGACTGTTTACAGTTCGTGACGTGAACTTTTGTCTGAGATAGTGTCCTGTCTATAAGCCAATCTAAGTTATCCTCCCATTTGAAGTTTGGTGAACCCATGGGATTTCCCCAGACCCTAAAGCGTTCTTAAAAGAAACCTTTTCCTGACCACGGGGTTCCAATTCCTTCACGAGTTCCTAACTGCACTCCTGCGATCACTGACTTCTATAAACCTACATAAAAACCTTTACCACTTTAATCGCGCGCTCGCATTTATCTTCCGAACCATACAAGAACATCAGTCTTTCGTGTGTGCAAAAACGATGGCAAAAACTGCAAATGACATATTTTTCATCACATTCCATTTTTTAAATAAATTTGTGAATGATAAAATGCTGTGTGCTTTCAATTTAAGTGTTTATCAATTCGAGGGAAAAAATTGCATTTTTTTGAAAACACAAAAGTTTTCAAGCGAACCTTTCAGAGCGAAAAGCCAAACTTGACCTGAAGCATAATTTCTAGTTAACTGGAATACGGAAATAGCTGATGTTAGGAGGAAACGTGAATGGAGAATTGGTATTCTACAATCCACACATTTGAAAGACAAGAATTGCAATGTACAATGTTGTAAAAAAGGAATAAAATTAGTGCGTTCGGTTTTAACGAAAATAATGATGAATTTTCACACGTAAGAGAGGAAATGTAAATCATTTATCAGTAGGTTTAAATCGACACGATACCCATTGTTCTGTCATATCGGTGGCGACACGATTAACTGACCGACAAACTTGTATGCGTGTGATTGGGGTCCATTAAGAATAAGCACTCGAGTATAAGTAATCGTTACAGAAGCGTGGTGAGAAATTCATTGCACGCAGCATGCATGGCATGTGATGCTTGAAATTTAATTCCATTTATAAAACAAAAATGAATCATTGCAGAATTTTATACATTTTCATAAAATTTTTATGCTTTTAGTGAAATTTTACTGAGAGCATTTATTAGCTCATTAATGTTAATTATTGTGAATACCATATGATCAGTTTAATTTAATTTAAAGTAATACATACGAAGTTCGAATCTTCACAAATTTGAGTATTAATTCCCTTAAGTGCTGCGGAGAAAATTCTTTTAATACCCTTTGCCTCCATTTGCAAATAATAATTTAATATCAACTTTCTCAAAGATGCCGTAGAAAAAATATTACAAATCATATAATAATTACAAGCCAAGGTAGAACTGGAAAATGACTGGTTTCGATTACATATCGTGAGCTAATTTCTTGTTCAGATAAGATGTCGTAATCAAATCTTTAAGCATTTAAAAACTGAGTCGAGTTGGAGATAAGCTGGTTCTTTCCTCACATTTTTGCTGATTAGTTTCGTTCAGTATACCTAGCAAAACGTTTTAAAGAATTATTTGGAAAGGTTTTCAGTTTCTGACTAAAATTTAAAACATTTTTAAAGTTGGAAATTTCTTCTGCAATCTTGTTCAGCCGCAAATATTTACAAATGCGGCAAATGATATTTATAAATGAGTCAAAATCTTTCACCGCAAATTTTTCACTTCATACAGTCAGTACATGTAACATATTCAATCATGTCAAATGTGGTTGGGCATTCTCGTAAATAATTTCTTGGCAGGAATCCATAAAGAATTATCTTTAAACATCAAACTTTCATTAATCCAATTATCCTGCTTTATGATATTTTATTTTTTATTTTTCTAACATTAAAAAAATAACGAGCCATCAATTTGAACAATCAAATTAGTGCATTATTTTTACTCACAATTTTTGCTTAAAAATAAAAAAAAATTAACTATTGTTCGTAGATTAAACCTCGTTTTAACTAATTAATTTTTAGGTGGAGGGCAGTCTTATTTCTATCATTATAATGAATTTATTTATAACTAATTTCCGCAACAATTTAAACCGGAAATGCATTTATAGTTGTTAGAAACATTTCCGGGTTAAAATGGTAGAAGTGATAGAAATTCTTGAAGTTTCGCCAATTATGGGTATTGACAGGGTATTGACAAGTGCAAGATATGTTTTCGTCCGTCTGTCGTTACTCATCTTAACACCACATTGTTTAGTCATTCATTTCTCCCGAAATTCTAACGAATTCTCGATGAAATTTCTCTACAACTAACGAACGGAATTCGTAATAACGAAATTTCGTAATAACAAACTGCCGTTATAACGAACAAATTTGTATTCTCCCACGAGTTTGTTACAACGAGGTTTGACCTACAGTATACTGTATTTCTATTTTCTTCAGTTTTATTATAAAAACCTAGACACATATTTCCAACATTTTTATGTAATCCTTTTGAAACGTGTTAGGCATTTACAAATCCAATGCCTCCTAATAAACATTTATCTCTGTTTTTATTTTAGGTTTGTCCCCTTAAACCCCATCTACAGCCACACTTATTTTTATGACTACTGAGTTGAGTGTCACATAAACCAAGTGCCTTCTTTTATGCATAAGGCCAAATCAATATTTTTTTCTGCCAAAAATCAAACAGATCTAAACCCATAAAGAAAACAAAATTCAATAGAAATCAATGCCAAAGCTAATAATCTTTTGCAAAATTCCATATATTGAAATCAAAAACAAAATATAATAATAATAATAAAATTTAATTACAAGATTTTTCATTAAAAGATGAAAGAAAATATTTTGCAGTAAATGTTGTAGTTATGCAGTTTCCATAGAGCAAAGATTAAGACTTTGGTAAGAGTCAATTGTGACCTTTTAGCTGTCACCTGGGAAATCGGACTTCCCATTAGAGAGTCTACAGAGCAAGAAAGAAACTTCAGTTGCTAGTTACGTAAACCCCAAATCTTTAATGATATTATTAAGTAAGGTGACTTGTAAATAAGGTTTATTGACTGCTGAGGCCAAAAACACTGGAATCTGGTATACTGTAGCTTCTGTTTTAGGGCACAATAACAAAAAGTAAAAAGAAATAAAAAGAAAATAAAAAAAACAGTAAGAATACTATTGTACAATAGCGTGGTGAGACCAACGTCAACAACTCACACTAAGCTAAAGCCATATCCAACCTGCAAAAGAATATATAAAAAGAGCATACATTGCAGTCTAACAAGAGTCCAAACAAGTCTCTAATGCAATCACAACTCACACAGCAACGTAGAGTTAGAAAAAGACAAAAAAAAGGCAAGACAAAACACTGAAATGAAATCTAGAATCCCAAATCCAATCTAAGAACCAGTGGCCCCGAGGTAAAAAGTGAGGAGGAACTGACGTGAGATATAGAGATGGATTATCAGCCTTTGCCTTAGTGGATACTAAGTAACAATTTTAAGCTACCTGTGACATAGAGGCCAAAACACAAGGGCAAAATGTATCCCTAGATGTTAGCGTTGTGAATTATGTAATGCACGTCATTTTTCTTTCATGTTTGTTGTAACATTATCTAATTAATGTTAAAAAATTAAAATATTTTATTAAAAATTGATGTTAGAATATATTTATTATTTTCCCTCTATTGTATTAATAATACCGTATTCGTATTGAGAGATTTTTACATCTTTTAAAAAATTTAAGTTGGCTCCAACTCGTAATCTACTGTAATGGTAGTTGTTTGTTATTTTCCTTTTGTGAACACATTATCGTTTAAAGAACCCATTACATTCCTCTCTAATGATCGTTTCTACTAATGTGAATTTGCCAGTTTAGCTGTTTTAAATGTGGTGTACCGGTAAAACATTTTCTTCCGTCTTTAACTGGCTTTAGGCTTACGTTAAATCCCACAAGACAAGAGGCACCGATAGCTGCAATCTGTCTCAGTTGCAGTTTAAGCCCGAAGCAAACAAATTATTTATTTATTATACTCATTTTGGAATAAATAAATAACATCGCTCAAACTAATTCTTCACGAGAACAGCTGGTTTTATGAGATATAAAGAACTTTGTAAATCCGAAAATCTTTTTTTTCCTTATGTAACAAAAAGACCAAAGGTGAAAAGAGTGCCATCCAAATCACTTTCGGGTTTGACAAAACTGCCCATTGAAGATGACCGCTGAGTTTTGGTTGGAAGTTGAAACTCTTCGATCCATTCCAATCAAAAAGTTATTTCAAAGTGAAAGGCACAGCTGCGTTAAGTTTGGAATTTTTGAATGCTGCTGCTTCTCATTGTCTTCTTTCGAGTTTTATTTTTGTATTTCAAAACTAATATTCACAATTTTCAAAATATTTCTACTTTAGTTGTTTTAATACGAGAAAACATCTAAAAGCTACAGAACACTTTAAAATTTAAAAGGTTACATAATAAACAGTTTGCACAGTTCCTAGAAGAGTACAGTGTCTCTTTAAAGACGATCTGAAAATTTATATGCGTTCTTCAATTTGCATTTTTTTTTTAGCCATTAAAGATATGGCAAGATTTAGAAAAATACTTCAGCTGTAATACGGGCAGTGTAGTTCAATTAAAAAAAAAAAAAAATTCAACAACAAGATATCGGTTTTGTTTCAGATTCCCAATGTTTTTTCCAACAAAGGTTGAACTTGATTAAAATGAAACCAATATAAAATTGTGCAAATCCAATTTTCTTTACAACTTATCAAATGTCGTTGTTTGTAATGAATACACAATCTAATAGTCTGATAGCTAGGAAAGAGTTGATCTAACTTAATTAATGTCGCCGCTGCGGCTTTCGTGGCGCGCTAGACCTGACCTAATGAAAGCATACACTGTAATTCGTAATTCACTTTTTCATCATGATCAGCCAGAAGCCAAATTTGGATCACTTCACCTCTACACTCATTTCTCCTTAGTAGAGCCGTCCTTAATAACCTTTCAGATAAAAATCTTTTCCCGATATCTTCGCTTTCTACATAAATCCTGCAATGCGCACTTTAATTACCTTATCTGACCTTCCGCCCGTTGTGTTTTCATTACATGACGAGATTGTGATGAAAAGTAAAACTTTCATTGTCCATTTAATCTAATTTTACAATAGTTGGAATTTGCGTAAAGCCTCGAGCAAATTAAATCTGCAATTACCAACTAATTTACACTTTCCTGAAACCCTGCTTTCCAGACTGTAAACCACACTGGATAAATTTTGAAATCAAATCTCTTCGTTCGTGTGCAACTTTAGTTTTTCTTTTCCTTCCGATGAATTCGAACAAAAGCAGTCGAGAGTCAATAGTTTCCACAGTTAATTGCGCACTGAAAACTAAATCACAATTTGCGCAAGAGGAAAGAAAGAAAAACTTTTTAGAAATTAGGGTTAGAAATTTCATTGGTCTGGTGATGAAAGAAAGAATGAGAAGAAAATCAGGAAATGAAAGTATTTGACTGGTCATTCGTCTTGCGCTATCTATAGAAGGGCACCGAGCTTGAAATGCACTTCCGGCAGGTGGGAAGATGTTATTGCAATTGGACGAAGCATCGTGATCCGAAACGGAAAGAAAAAGAGTTTTGCAAAGTTACAATATCTCAAACTTATCTGAGCAAACAAATCGCGAGCGTTTATTTACGTCTAAACGTTAACGATAAAATAGTGAAACAAGTCATTAGTAGATAATTCAAAGACAAAAGAAGAAGCCTTTTATTATTTGTTGGCAAATTTCCAGCGACCATGACAACGTGACTTGCTTCTCAAATGGATCATTTCCATTGATTACTTTGTGATTTCCTGTTGCACAAAACACATCAACACGTTTCACATAATCAGTTACAATGAGACATTATGGGTTTTTGAAACGCAAACGGAAGTTTCGCTTTAATATTTTGAAGTTAATAAAGTAACAGATGAAAAGAACTATTTTACAAGAGGGAAAAGAAGGAAGGAACAATGCCATTAACCCGTTTTAATTTAAAGCCATAAATCTTACTTTTAATGCCTTTAAAATCACAAAATTATAGAGTATAGTGAAATAAAATTATTACAACACTTTCTTCACACTTAAAGTGTCCATTTTTAGTTACATATGCGGTTTTTTTGTTTGTTATGTATTAATAGTATGGAATAGCCATCTAAATAGCCATTTGCCATTATTGTTAACTTTGTTTTCCGTGCTCTGATATTGAGTTTTTGTACAAAGCCAGGAAG
>JAQFZP010001504.1:0-18967 GCA_034695745.1 Geophilus truncorum
AAATGAGTCAAACGTTATTTGCAAAGCGAAAATCGAGTTTTATTTGATATATTTCCAGAGTGATATCATTAATCAAAGGAATTATTGTTAAATAAATGTGAAACACAAATAACAGATTCTAGATGAGTATATTGATAATAAAAATTTCCTTCTTCCTCATTTCACTCGCCCTTACCCTTTTTCCTACTTCGAATGACGCGCACGCTGTCGGACTTGAACAAACTTAATGCGCACTTTCAACGCCGAGGTTCGCCACCACGCCCAAAATTGGCGCAGAAAAAAAAAACAAAAACAAAAAACACGTGGGCGGACCACGTGTTTTCATCAGAATCGAAACTAATATAGGTCACAGGTTAGGGCGGGTAATTTAAACGTCACGTTGGTCTCCCAGCATCAGTTTAAACCTGCAATCAGCACAAGTTGAGATTTTTTAAATTAAATTAGTTTTCTCATAAAAAGTATTAAGCCTAATGTGGCTATCAAGGTGCATGGGAGGCCAACTATGTAATAGAGAGATTGAAATTGGTTGAAGCAAGAATAAGAATGGGATATAATAGTAATAAAAACAAACTGATTCAGTGTTTATGTAAACTGTGGCAGATCATCTATTTCAAATTGCTTTTTAATGCCAGGTTGCCGTTGGTGTAAAAGTTGTAGAACATGTATCTGTATGATGTCATTAATCTGTTGAGTCTCTTTGCTATTAAGTAAAGAGAAAAAGGTAAAAGTTAAATTGTTTTTACAGTAACAATACTTTTAACATTAGTTAAACTTTGGTTAAATTTAACTTGTAATGAAAAGTTCAGTTTGGTTATTGTTCCATAACTTTTACACCATTGCAGGTTTCAGTACTGAATCATCATGATAATATAATTATATATGATAATATTACATATTACATACCTTTTGTTGGTAAAAGCAAGGGAAATATAATTGAAGAAGGAAAACAAATGAAGAATTTAAGGAATAAATTGAGAAAATATAAGAGATATAAAAGTCAAATGTGATACCATAGTTTATACCTGCACTTTAGATGAGGTTGTGTGTTGAGTTACAAGATGGCCATGACATTTGAAAAAGTAAAAAAAAAATATATTATGAAATCTTCTTTTCATAGCCTGATTTTTAATATGGAGATGCTTTATCTCTTGTTTTTAATATTTTTAATTGAAATTAAAGGAAGTTTTATCAATTAATTATATAACTGTGATGGGAAAATATTCCTCATGTGTGAAACAAATTGTTTATTTTATTTATTTATTTAGAGACTTTAATGAGTCATTTTTTTAAGACTGTGAGGTTCTATTTAAAACTGAACAGTAGTCTCTATCATGTTGAGGACATCTTGTACTTTATCACACCAGCTTTCAACTTGAGTTTCCATGCTCCAAAAAACTTAAATGCTTTATCATTACAAGTGAAAGTCAAGCATTTAACCTCCTTTTTTCCTCATTTTTTGTGCAATATGAATAACTTACAAGCACCATCAATGACTCAGCATCAATCAACACTCATTAGACAAGGAATTAACCCTAGAAACCAAATTACAAGTCAATTACATGTGTTACATCACTGTATATAAGCAAATATTGACTTGTAAAACTTGCAGAAATTGCCACCAGGGGTATAAATATATAAAATATAGTGGATTTTTGAGGGTTTTTTAAAATTTTTATATATCAAAAACATCAAAATCCACTTACAGACTATCAATTTATGAATCTTGAAGAAGGAATTGTGGGTAAGAATGTGGAAATGATTACATGATGCATGACTGAGCATCTATTTGTTTTCTCAAAGCCATTATATTCATTTTATGTCTTCTCATTTACAATTGTGTAAGCAGTAGGATGACATAAATCTGAATTCATTATCATTTCAACTACAAACTCAAGGAGCACCTGTGAGCCACTTGAACCCACTTGTGAATGAAAAAGATAAACAAACCATTTATTTTTATTCCCACTTTTTTTTCTTGTAATCAGAGTGATTAACCTTCAGACATGTTTCTTACCAAATATAGAGCTGCTCAAGCTGTAAATATGAGTAATAACTTCTCACAATTCAGACTGCAAGACTCATAAATTCACAGCTTTTAATGCACTTAAAACAGACAACTCTACAATACTAACTTATATTGTATATTACAAGACAAACTTTACTTAGACAATTTGTCTGTCTTGTTGCAGAGTAATTCTCATTTGCTAAACTATTTATTATTGTTTTCTACAACCTAGAAATAAAATTTTATAAGGTTCTTTATAATTATGCCCGCAGTTGCACCAACAAAAGTTAAAATTTAAGCTCATGAGTTTAACAATATGATACTTTTAACATTGGTTAACTTAAACTTTTGTTGGTGCAACCGGCCCTAAATGTTCTTATTTAATCTTTCACCCTTTATCATCAAAATCAGACATAGGTAATTGCAACTGGCTTCTTTCGACTCACGAGCCTACCTTCGCTATCCGTATCCACCGCAAGCGAATTCAGCAAATCGTCCAGACTTCTTTCATCCAATGGCCTTCCCCTTCTCCTCCCATCTGAATCAGACCTCCATCCACCATCCCTTCTAACAACTTGTCTCCCATTAGCTCCATGACTGATCCTCAACTGCCAAATCTCATGATCGTGATCGGTCTCCGTCAAAGTGTCGGTGGAGTTACCGTTCTTCATTGCTTGCCTAGAAGGCAATGGAGGAACTGGAGGTGTGGTAAACTCCATAGGTCTGGAGTAGAACCCAGCATCAGTAGAAGCAATGGCAGCCATGATATCAGTCATGCTTTGAGTCCTATCGCTTTCGTCGAAGAACAATCCCGGCTGCCTCTTTTGCACCAGATGTGATATATTGGCAGACAAGGACTTTACAGCCCTATACTTTCTTCTGGCCATTCCAGAAGTAGGTGGCTTTACACTGGACCCATTCCTCAAGATTGCATCCAGCTCGTCGGTGTTGACCTTTGGGTTGCTTCCGAAGTCCTTTCGGAGATTCCGAAGAGCCATGTCGTCCTGGACTACATCCGGAGTCATCCTAGGCTGGAAGGTTGGTCTTTGCTTAGGAGGTCCTCCAGGTCTCAGGTAGTCAGTACCAGAAGGAATAATGGGAACACCAGTAGGGATCCCAAAGGGAATTCCTTCCGGTTGCTGCGGATGTCTACTATTCGCGTCTCGCATAGCGCGGTAAGTGACATCGTCGCGAATAGTGTCCGGTTCTCTAGATAAAGACCTACGAGGTGGTGGACGCTTCAGTAGGTCTTCTGTGGAAGTTCCAGGGGATAGATGTGGGGATATCAATAGGTAACTTCCGGTTGGGTTGAGGCTAGGGGTGTTTGACCTTGTAGGGGGTCGGGAGAAGCGACGGTAGGCCAAATCGTCGGTTAGATTTCTACCTCCCACTAGAGAGTCGTAGCTGCCGGAGACGCTGCATTTCGAGAGAGATTTGAAGTTGCCGTGAGATGGCGCTGAGTTGACTGGAAGGTCGTATGTGAGCATGCGTCTGTCAGCGCGGTCTATGATGGACTCGTCAGCAAGTTTGAGACTTTTGTAGATGTTCTCGAGTTCCTGAAGGGCGTCTTCGAGGTTGTGGGGTGAGGTGTTGATCTGCAGACTCCCACGTCTTGGAGGAACCGCTGGTGGAATGGTTTTAGATGGTGGATTGGCTTCTTGTGGACGACGAGACTCGTAGTTGGATGTGAAAGTTCTGGACCTGTGGTGAAAAAATTGAAGTAATGGTTTTATTTAATTTTTTTTTTACATTAAAAGTAGTGTATTATAAAAAAAATTCGAGATTTTTAATTCACAAAAATCGATATTTACCAAAAATTATCTATTTCATGCTTTAAAAAAAAATAATTTTAGACTTATAATTTTTTAAATTTAAAATATTTATCGAACTTTTATTTACGTAAAATAATCGAAAAAATTATAGGTCTAAAAAATTACTTTTTCAATCATCTCTTCACCTTGAGGCTTAATTCTAGTGTTTCACTACCACACTTTAATTTCAAGGCCAAATATTATTAAAAATAAACTGTAACACTTTGTAAGCCTATTTCTCATAGAAATACATCACACATTTTCACCTATAATTCACACCCACATCTAACATGTGCTTCTAATTTGAAGCAAAAACAACTATTCTTTCACACTCTGATTCGACTTTAATTGAAATAGTAAAAATAGATATTTTAATTTAAAAATAAGCCGCCATAAACATCAAGAATTGTTCACCTCAAATAAATCTAAAAATAATTGCAACAACATGAACATCCAAAACACATTTCCATCGGCCAGACTGTATATAAAGCAACAACATACTGTACTCACACACATTACTACCACCAGGGATGAAAAAAACACTCAACAACTTCCTCATTTCTTTCAAAACCTCTTTTTTTTAACTTCGGTATAATAAATTTTAGGTCAAAAAATAGGATCACTGAATTCCATTTTTCTACACAAAAAAGATGGAATAAAAAGTTTAAAGTCTGAACTTCCGAAAAAAAATAGAAAAAATGGTGTGGAAGGAATTTAAAGTGGATAATCACTTTTCAAAGTATTTTTTAGGTTTATGGGCAGATGTGACGTCATGAATTTGGAAATTTAGATTTTAACCCCTTTTTTAATAATTTAATTGCTAAATACCTGTTTAAAAATATATAAAATATTCAAAATTTTTTTAGTAAATTTAAATTTAGTTGGTAAAATTCAATGTTTGAATTTTTAATTTGAAATATTGAATAAATGTAAAAGTTTAAATAAAAAAAATAGAAAATTCAAAAATATAAAATATGAAAAAATAAAACATTTTTAAAAGTTTTGAATTTTTAAAATTTTTTGAAACTTTAGGAAAATTTGAATTTATTCAATTTCTGAACATTTTGAACTTTAATCCAAAATGTCATTTTATCTAACCCATAAAATAATGCTTAAAAAGTGCAAAAAAAACTCTTTAAAAAAAAACCCTAAATTCCCTTTTAAAATCACCTAAAAACCACCTAAACCCACTTAACAAACCCCTAAACAACTTTACCAAACCTAAACTAACCCCACAAAACCCTTCAAAACCCATTTAAACCCATTTAAAAAAAAACCCTACCAGCTACTACCATCTTCAAAACACAACTACAAAACCCAACATTCATCCCCACCCAAAACCCACCCATTCAAACATCCACCTGCACTCACCATACATCCTATAAACAAACAAACAAAACATTGCAAAACCTGACCTTGGCCCCAGTCCCACATTGATCCTCTCACGCTGCGGCTCCCTCTGCATCGCCAACTTCTCGTACACCTTCTCCTCCTTCTCGTAACTAAACCCATTCTCAAAACCATACGACACCGGTCTGCAATCCCGCAAATGCCGCACAGGTGGCGCCGGCCGGAACACCTGCTGCTCCCCGCTCGTCTTGCTCGGCGACCGCGGCGGCGGCGTCGGCGCTCGCCGCACTCCGACGCCGATTCCCGGGGAGATTCCCGGCGAACCCCGCTCCAAACTCCACGTGCGCATTTCTGGTGTCCGTCGACTGGAATTGCGAGAACGTCTCAGAAAGAACTTCTTCTTCGCATCTCGATGCAAGGCATTATCGCTGTGGAACTTATTGTGCAACTTCCGGTCGCCGTGACCATTGGTCGGAGTGCTCGTTCGCTCGTCCTCGTCCGAAGAGCTGTCGCGCAGGCGCGATCTCAGGGCTTCGACACGTGCTTTGAGAAGCTCACGACGTTCCCGTTTGGATAGAGCGTCCTTGGGTTTGTTGTTGGGCGGCAAAGGGGTGATGTTTGCGCGGGGTGTCGGTGGTGTTTCCTGCGTCGGGGTTTCGGAGGATGAAGTTGATGGCGATGATGAGGTGAATCCGAAACCGAGGCTCAGTTGACGAGCCGATGCCGGAAGACTGCTGCATTTGCGCGGCGGTGTTGGGAAGTCGGTTGAACACCTGCCAAGTCCACCCTGAAATGATCAAGAGGGGTGAAAGGTATTTTCAGGTTTATGGTAAAACAGCTGTTCAGCATTGAACACTTGTGTATAATTTTTATTTTTATTTTTGAAAAAGTATATGTGATTTTTAATGTGGATTTTGAGGGGAAAAGTGGTTATGGTTGAAATTCAAGGTTTTTTTTCTTTTAAGAGGAAAAGTTGAATTTTGTGTGTTGAAATTGTGGATAATGATAACTTTATTTTAGTGATTGTGGTGAGTTTTTTTTTTTTTTTTTTTTTTTTTTATGGTTTTGGGTGTTGGCGTTTGGTTATAAACATGTGTTGTTTATGGAATTGGTTTTTAAGTTGCAGTTGACTAATTCTATTTTTTTTTTTTTTTTTTAGTTTGGTGTGTCGAGGTCAAGGTGAAGTATGAATTTTAATGTTTTAGGGTGTTTTTGAGGTTTGTTGTGGGCTTATTAAATTTTTTTTTTTTAGAAATTTTATCATTATTTTTTTTTACTCTATTTTATATCTAATATTTTACCTTACCTTTAATTACCTTCATAAAACTTTATTTTCTTTTCAATCACCAATGAATTACGTGACTTTTAATCTAATTTTTATTGATTCTCAAATCTCAACACAAACTCAAATTTCTTTTATACTTTTCATTCAAGAATTAATTTCATTCTCCCAAAAATACTTCAATTCTCAGAAAATTCAATTTTCAAAAAACAACCTCATTTTCTAAACATAGAAAACCCTGAACTGGGTGTGTGAAGCGAAAAGTGACATCTAAATCGATTTCAAAGTACAGAAACCCACCCAAAACTGAACTCATAAATCAACGAAGAAATTAAAACAAAAACCAAAAATTGTTTTCAAAATATTTTTTTTGTGAATTAAATCCTGTAAGTAGAAACTCAATATCTTCATGTGAGAAACACATTAAAAATAGATTAAAATTTCTGGGGAATATGTTTAAAAATAAATGAAAAGAAGAAATTAAATGACACAGTTTACCAATCATGTCAGTCGACTCTGAAACCCAATAACTTTGAAGTATGAACTTTATTCCTTTGTACCAAAATCAGATTACCCATTAAGGAATGTGCAAAGTGATGTTTACTTGACACAATTTGCCCCCTGGTGTTAAAATTTAGTACTAGAAATTATATTTCAGTTGTTTTTTTTTAACAGTTATTTTAGTAAATGTTACGGTACAAATAACCAAATTTTTTAATTTAGAAACCATGTGCTTCGTCCTCTAGTGTTGAAATTTAGTACTAGAAATAATATTTCAGCTGATTTTTAGAGTTATTTTAATAAATATTTCAAATAACTAAGTTTTTTCATCTAGAAACCATGTGTTTCGCCCCCTAATGTTGAAATTTTATACTAAAAATGAAATTATAGCTTTTTTTACAATTGATTTAGTAATTGTTATAAATAACTTATTTCTGAGCATGAAAATTTTATTAAGGTTTTTTTTTTTAGTGTCTAAAAACGATATGCATCGCCCCCTGGTATTAAAATTTGGTGGTAAAAAGTAAATTACAACATTTGATGTTATTTAGTGGTACGATGTAACTGAATAACACTTTATATGTTACCAATTTCAACACCAGGTGGCAAAGTTCATGGTTTGACAAGTAAAAATAGAGTTTAACGTTCCCTATTATCATTTATTCTTGTTTCCACCAGTTCAAACACGTGACCAAAAACAAACACGACTTTCTCCTTTTTATCTCTTCATTTCTTTCATTTTTTTAAATTTTTTTTCAACAAACGAGGAAAAAAATTAAATAAAAGATTCATTAGTCGTGCGAACTGAACTGTACCTTTTTTCGGAACCAGGCTCGACATAAATCCATGACTCGAGTCGGAACTGTGAACTCACCTGTAAAAGAGAATAAAGAAACAGAATTAAAAAAAATCAGCCAATGAGAAGCGCGCATTTCTCGCGGGAGATTCAAACACCGAAAAATCCCCCTCTCTCATTGGTCGCTTAATCTATGGATAATTCAAACGACGTCGCGCATCAATAAAGATTTATTTAATAGTTTAAAGAGCAGTTTAGTTAAACTTTTGATCGAAAACTATAAATCGAGGGTCACACGATATTATAACACTTCCTGGATGACGCGGGGGTGTTGACCGCCAAAGTCCGCTCAATTTTCACGCATCACGCTTCAGGTTTTGACTTTTTTTTTAAAACTTTTTACCCAAAAAAAAAATAAAACAAAATAAAAAATAAAAACTACGATTCATGCACTCGCATTTCAACATTTCAAATTTCACATCGCCCTTAAAACGTATCTCGAAATAATTTAAATATTTCTAAATAAATTAATAAATAAAAGATGGTGGGTTATTAACACTGATAAAAATCATTAAAATGAATAATTAACCCACATGTCAAGGCAAAACTTACTTTTCTTTCTTCTTTGCACGCATTTCATGCTCAAATGCCGCAATTTAAGTCCGCACATGAGCAGAATTGGAATTTTTTTGAAAACCGAAACTTTAAGACTCGAATTTGTTCCTCGTTTTACACGCAGGTGGAATGAAAACACGTGTGTCACAACAAACAACCTTGATTCTTATCGAGATGATGTAATTTTACCTGTTAACACTCAAAAACGATCCAAATTCACGTCCCACGGTAAATTTACACCGCCCAACAGCTTAAACTTCCCACCTGAGCAACTTCCGACCGCAGCGCCGTTGCCAAAAAAAATAAATTATTTCTTCTTTCCCAAAAAAAAAAAAAAAATAAAAAAAAAAAAAAAAAATTTTTTATTCTTTCCCAAAAAAAAAAAAAAAAAATAAAAAAAAAAAAAAAAAAATGTCGACTCAGCACAATTAATCAAATGTGGAAATTTTTTGTGATAAAAACTGAGCCAAAAAATGTTAAAAGGATTACTAGAATTACCATCAACAACAGCGCCACCTTCAAACGAAATAAATAAATAAACTAAATAATAAACAATAAAAAAAAAATGGTGTGTTAAAAAAAGGGTTAAAACACGGGATTAATGCACTGCAACTGCTATCTAAGTGATAAAAACGAGGCCAGCCAAAAATACAAACGAGGACTTCCGATGACGAATTTAAGCGAGAGGAATGCGAGTTTTAAACAAACATTTCTTTCAAAACACTGACTAAAAAATGGCGAAAAACTAGAAAAAGGGTTGTATCGGTTGACCTTTGTTAATTTTCAACTTACCGGTGGCTGAAACTGTATCTAAACCAGAGTAAATGCACGTGCGGACGGCGAGTTTGGAGTGTCACGGGCCGCGCCAATCTGACAGCGGCCCATAGGGGAGTGAAGCACGGCACGTCGTTCTATTTTGAGTACGTCGCCTAATTCGGGCTCCACTCGTCTGGTCGGGCAAAAATAACATCTTAAAACGCTCACACAGAGTGATAGTTATGTTTACTTAGTGTTTTTAATGCCTAATCATTCACACATTGGTTTTTTTTTAATAAAAAATTTTATTTCTGTATTTTTTTTCAAATAAAACTAAAGGGGAATGGTTGCCATTTTTTACAATTTTCAATTTTTTTTTTTTTTTTTTTTAAATTACAGTATTTAATTGAAATTTATCTGAAAATGTAAATAAAAGTTGGAATTAATTTACAAACCTAAAACTGTGCCACTATTAACTAAAATACACCATAGAGAGATTAAATTAATAACCACAGATGGCGCTTTATCCACAAACCACTTTTTCCTCCCTAAAAAAAGAAAATAAATTTCCAAGCACAATTCGTACATTAATAAAATAAATTAAATGCTAAAATATATTATCATCGTAATAATAATAATAACAAAACATTATTATTATTCTCATCCTACAGATTATAAATTATTTTCACACAACGGATCAAGGCTTTAACCCGAATTCACAGTCATGACGTCACAATTCATCATTCTTCTAACGTGTTGAGGGACTGATTGGAAGATGAGAAACTCTCGGCGCACGAATCGCTCAGCGAAATTCGGTCGGCGATCTCCTGCTCGACGCTGGACTGCATCGTGTTCGTGGACCCGCGATGCTCGTACGACGTCTCCCATTGGCTGAACCCGATGGGTCTCTCCGACGCCGCTTGGTCGAAGCGTTTTTCGTCTTCAATTTCCTCGTTTTCCCCCATTTCGTCGTCGACCCGACACTGTTCTTCGGCGTTCAGCGTTTCCGCGGACCCGAAGTCGGAAACGGAAGTCGAGAGGTCTTCGAGAAAGTCGAAACTAGCCACGGCGGCTTGTTCTTGCTCGCCGTAGCGGAAGAAGAAGTCTCTTCTGCCGATGATAGACGGTCGCGGAGGAGGGATGTAGCGTAAGATGCAGTTCTCGTGTTCGGTAGCTGCGGGTTTAGGAAAATTAATTAAGAAATTGAGGTCGGGATTTTCTTTTTGCAAAAAGAAACCTTTTCGATGACGTCGTCGATGCCTATGCAGTTGGTGGAGATGTTGGTAGTCAGAGGCGTCGTCGCCGCATTCGCTGCTGCTGCTACTCGCACTGCTGCCCAGCATTGTATCGAGAAGATTCGCTCGAGCCTATTTTAAATATTTATAAAAATACATTAATGTTTAAGAAGAAGTTTTTAGCAACGTTTTTGTAAATGTTTTAGTCGGTAATTTGCAGGTATTTTTGACGAGTAGTAATGTGTGAATTTTGAAATTTTTGTATTTTTAATTTAAAAATAATTTTTAATTTTTTTTAAATAATTTTTATCAAAACCAAAAAAAATATTTCAGATATTGTCAAATAACTAAAAGAAAAAAATTTAGAAAGAATTTTTGACAAAATTGGAATTTTTTCTTATTTTTACATCAAAATTTTAACAAAAATTTTTAATTTTCTTAAAATAATTTTTACCAATAAAAACCCAAAAAAAAATATTTCAGATTTTGTTAAATATCTTTTAAAAAATAAAAAGAATTTTTGACCAAATATTGAATTTTCTCGTATTTTTACATCAGAATTTTTATTTTTTTAAATTTTTTTTCGTCACTAAAACCCCCAAAAACTTCCAAAACATCGTTTTTTTCAACATACAACCTTTGGATCCGTCAAATCCATGTCCGCTTCAACATGAACCCACGACGTGGTGCATCCTTCTTTCCCGACCACCGCTTCGTCGTCATCCCCTCGCCGATCGTCCTCAACTCCATTCTCGTCCATCAGCGCGTTTAGCTCCTCCAACTTGTCTCTCACTGACCCCGACTCGTGCAACGAACACACGTCATCAGCACAAACAGCTCCACTAGCACCATCAACTTCGTTTTCTCCTTCACCTCGGTCTTCTTCGTCTTCCAATTCCTCTTCGCTCGAACTTTCTTCACTCAACTCTTCTTTCTCAAACAAATACTCGTTCTGCTCGTCCAAATTCCCATTGTCCACTCGACACAGCCGGTAAAAATCAGCGCAAAACTCAATCTCTGCATTCTGCGTCGTTTCTTCTCGATTCTCACATTTATTCTCTTCGTAACAATACTCCAACATGGCCGATCCACTGCCCCAACTCGCCCGCGAGGTGCCGCCACCCTCGAATCCCTCACTTTCCAGCCACTTGTTCGAGAAAGCCGCAGTTATCACGTCGTCCATCGTAAAATCCGGCTCGGTCACCACTTCCGCTTCCACCACCACCACTTCCGGTCTCGATTCTTCATCTTCTGTCAGACAGATCTTCCCTTTGCTCCGCTGGAGGGCCACGAAAGGCTGGGGTTGAAGTTCGGCGGCTTTTCCGAGTTCCAAACAGCTCTCGGAAGCGCACAGAACCAGATTAAGACCCCGATCTGATTTCGAATCTTCGCAGAGCCGCGAATCGCTTGCAGCTCGTTGTAACAAAATCGGAGTTGCCAAGGTGCATTCGATGGGAATGTAGAATTCATCACAGTCTCCGTCTTCCACGATGGACAATTCGTTGACCAAGAGGCTATTGTCCACTATGTCGTAGTTATTCAGCAATTCCTCTTCCGCTTCGTGCGATTCTGTATTTTCCACTTCCAGTTTTTCATCCTCTTCGTCAGATGGTGGCGCTTTCCGGACTAGGATCAACGACTGGTCGAGATCTGTTGCGAAAACCTCCGCAGCGCCCTCTTCTTCTTCTTGTAGATCCTCCTGCGACGTTTCTGCTCTGCGACAGAACGTTTCCGGACATTGTACGTCACTGGACATCGTTGAGTACCCCTCGTCCCGCGTGGTGGCGCCAGTCGATGTGTTTTGTGACTCTCCCACGCCTGGATCTCGCTTCTGCGCTTCGGGGTCATCGTCGTTATCAGTGGACAGATCAGCCATTTTCGACTTTTCGCTCGAAATGTCTTGGTCATCGGTTTCAATGATCGAGAATTTAAACTCTCGGGGCAGAGTTGACCGACACAATACGTTCAGTTGCGCCGCCACCTTGTGCGAGGCGAGATTGAACGAGTGCGGACGACGCTTGACCACCAGTCGTTGCTTGGTCCACTGCAAGGGATTCTGGGGCGGATCGTGGATGGCGGGCGGCAGTTGGTCTGTTGACGTGGAGAACTCGAGCATGTGGGTCAGCGAGTCAGCGTTGCGTTCGTTGCCGCGAACCTCCACCAGGAGACTCGGGGGTCGGCGTTGGATGGTCGAGGAACTGGCTTCGGCCACGTAAACATCGTCTTCACTCGCCACCAGGTCGTCCAAGTCCCACGAGCGCATGCCCGGCCACACGTGGTCCTCGAAAAACGGCGTGCACTGGACACCGATGTCCAGATCCATGCCGCCGGAAGCAGTTGCGCTGCCGAAAGGCGCTGGGCCGAGAGGTGTGGGTTTGGCCCCGTGGTTCATCACAGCGCCGTTGCCCCAGCCGCTCGGCTCCAGGCATTTCCGGATCCACATTGGGGGCGAACTGAGTTTCGGGAGACCTGGAATCCCGATCATCATCTTTTCAAAAAAAAAAAAAATGTTTTGTGACTTTTTTGCTTCATAACTAGATGAGTAGAGCTCTATAAGATGAATATTTACGTTTCCGCTCTGGCAGTTGTTTCCATTGCCGCTGTGGGCGCTGTGAATCGAGTATTCGCTGCATAAACTCGCTAGAGACTCCAAACTGTCTTCTGATTGGCTGGTTGTTTGAGTGGCTATTGAACTGTGGTTACTGCTATGTCTTGTGCTCGTATGCGAGAATGACTTGTCCTGGAAATTTAAATAATTTTTAATTTTTTTTTTAATTAAAAAAAAAAAAAAAATTGAAATACTTTTTGACAGCTGGTTTCAGTTGATGTCGCAATGTGGCGCTGAAATAGAAGATTAAGTGTCCGGTTGTGATGTTCCAGATCACTCACTCGCTTTTGTAGTTTTATGCACTCCTCGCGCAGACTCTGAAAGAAGAAAATTACAATTAAAATTAAAAAAAAACATAAAAAAAAAAAAATATTTCATACTTTCTGTGTGAGAAGTGCTTGTACAACTTGATTAGCCACATCGTCCAGACATCGTTCGTACTGCAACCTCTGTTGCTCTGTTTCTAAAACCAGCGATGAATTCTCAGTCTCCAAGTATCTTAACCGCTCTAACAACACGCGACTTAGATTCCGGTCTCGGTCGTCATTTTGCTTATTCTGTAAAAAAAATTTAAAAATTCAAAAATAAAATTCAATAATTCCAAATTTTCAATTACCGAAGTTTCTAGCGACTTCACTTCAGTCAACAACATTAAGTTCTCCTTCTCCAAACTGGCAACGTAATTCTGGTATTTGCACAACTTCATCTCGTAACTCATTTTCTGCGTTGCTTTTTCCTTCTGCAGCCAGTCGATGCGCGTTTTGTATTGCAACAACCCACATAACATCTCCTCCAACCGCGTGAAATCGTGCTGCAACTTTGTAAGTCTTTCTTTCGACACCTCGTTCTCGCAACTCGTGTCGCGCAATCTACGCTCCGCTTCCAGCCTCAACGAGCGTTCTTCTTCCAACTGAGCCACCAACGTCGCCCCACTCAGACAGTTATCTTCAGCAGCTGCTAGTGCGTTTTTACATTCGAGAGTCAAAACCCTGTCTAATTCTTTCACTTTCATCTCTAATAAGTCCTAAAAAATAGAAAAAAAAATCGATTAAAATTCAATTTTGTCGATTTTTTTAAAGAAAATCGAAAAATTTCCTATTTATCACTACTTTTACATCACTGTCGGCCATTTTCTCTTCCGCCGTCTCCTTCTCAGAAGTCATAATGACGGGGTTTGGCCAATTCTCGTCTTTTGTCGAGTTAAACGGCGCAACACGAGCCTTGGCGGGGGATTCTTTTCCGTGCTGCGTTCGATTCACTCCTTGAATGCTGATTTCAGTCGTCTCTACGTTGTTATCTGCGGAATTCACCGCCATCCCATTGACTAAATCCCCACTGGGCTCCACAATTGGCTGACTCTGGTTGCTGTGACCACTCTTAGTGGACGTGGACGACGTCGTGGTGCTGCTACTGCTGTCTCGTGACAACAGACCACCATCTGTGACTTCCAAACATCGGGGCAGCTTCTTGTCCTTGTGCTTGCGTGGTGGGCGACTACCAGCCCTGAATTGAGTAAATAAACATTATTTCCTAAGTGTTTCTTACAAGTTACAAGAGAAAAAAATAAATAATCAAGTAGGAGTTCAAAATTCGATAAAAATGATCGAGTTTCAGTGCAAAAAAAAGTGACAAAAGTTTATCTAATTTCGAATATTTTACACTAGATAAATAAAAGATATATGTAATTTTTAGTAATATTTGTCTCATTTTCAATTTTACCTGCGATGAGGGCTTCCAAATAACGTCTTAATAGATTTAAGACTCGGCAAAACCATGACTATGTAACAGTAACCGTCACCTTCATTTCACAAACTGTTTTTTCAGCTCTGGAATATTAAAATAAAAAATTAAAACTCACAAAATGACTTCAAAATACAAAATTTTACCTTCTAAAGTTCGAGCTGTGAATTACTCCATTTTTTTCATGAACTTATCTCTATATATGTGAACGAGTGGCTGGCATCTACCTGTGCAAAAACAAACAGAAAAAAAAAATGAAAATCTATGCAAACAAAAAATCGAAGAGTCAGGATTAAAGTGCGCTTGTTATCACTTTTGTGTTTATATGATGATGAGTCATGAAAAGGCAGAAAAAGCATTTCCCAATGTCACGAATTGATTAATTAATAACCCCCATACATTTCAAAGGGAAATTCGTATCGATTGTGCAAAAAGCAGCTGTTTATTTACATTTACATGCAAAATAAAAACACAACCAAAATGCGCTTTGAGAAAGTCAAGATAAACTTATTACGACTTTGTTTTTATCTATGAATCAATCACTCATCTCATATCGGGTGAAAACTGTAGAGATAAGTCAAAATAAGATTTGTTTACGATTACTTCCCTTTCATTATTTTATTTTTTTCACATTTTTTTTTTTAACTAAAAAAAATAAAAATTTTCTTTAAATTTAATTTTTTTTTTGTCAAAGCGTACATCTAAATTGAATTTCAAGTGTTCAAGAAATTAATAAATAAACAAAAGTCAAGTCAAGTGCTTATCAAAATGGAGATCCTTATGCGGATCGAGCAACGTTTGTCTTACTTTGTGCGATTTGCGTTGAAAATCGGTGTTGGAAATGTTGAATCGCGATGCAGATGTCGCAAGTTTTTGTGTTTCATTTGGTTCGGTCGTGATGCAATTGCTCAATATTGCTGTTAAAATATATAAAAGGCCAACCTTTCGCCAACAGCTGAACCCCCGCAGTAACTGGAAGTCATTCACCGGAAACAGTAATCGCTAATTCGCATGAAGAAGTGAGTCGAGCGATGATGTAACGACTCGAATTCCATTTTTGGGTTTAAAAAAGTAACTAAAGGGTTGTTTGGGATTAAGGTGACATTGAATTTTGAAAGGTTAATAAAGAATTGGTGTGTTAAATTAAGTGAGGTATTGAGGGGAAAATTTTATTTTGATTCTGTAATTTGGTGTGGAATGACACGCCGCCAAGTGGTAGAATATGGAACTAATTGACTCGAAAATAACACGTGAAATTAGATTTATTCATGATTTGTATAACGAAATATTAAAAATATCAGTTGAAAACGTTAAGTAAACATTCATTCAATACTGTGAAGTAAACAACAGCTAAAATTTAAAAAAACTTAAAATATAAAAATATTAAATCTCGGTTTCATCCCGATTTATAATGGAATTATCATTCTGTTGTGACCCATCGCCATTCAAAGCCTCATTCTGACCACCAGCAACAACAAAATTTCGTGGATCTATCATACTAGGTCCACCGTTCGAGGGATACGCATAAACGGGCATGAAACAGGGATTCGGCACCAACTGATACCCAATTGGCTGCTGACAACCATAAGGCACTGACTGAAACTGACCAAAACTCGATCCTTCGGACGATGGCTGACCACTACTGTGAATCGACGGCAACTGAAAACCCGTAGATGAACTTTTTGATCCGCCAGATGCGGCATTTCGTTTTTTATGCCAATTATCAAGATGTCTTTGCACATTTTCATTCGGTTTTCGACTTCCACTGCTAGTCTGAGAAGTAGTTGATGACGTAGACGGCATTTCTGGATCATCCGTTACTTGTGATACTGAATTAAGTTGTGAGTCAAACCCGGAATCATGATTATCGGGTTCCTCGATGTCAACTTGAACGAGTACTGGTTGAACATCTTCCCGTCTCACATGTGGATGTACTTCCAATTTGTAGTCATTTTTTATATTCTTGAATGCTGTTAGCAGTTTTCCACCTTCGTCGTAGTTTTTAGCCAGCAAATCCTGTTTGTACATTTTCCGGAGTTTCCTTGATAGAAAATTGTAATCTTTACTGTATAAAAATGATAGAAGTGACTTGAATTCTTTTTCCAGATCGTTTGTGAGAAAGATATTCGGGCAACCCTTAACAGCGGGATTAATTTCGTTGCAATTAACGTTTTTATCCCAAAATACGTTAGCGAATTTTAGGTTAACGTTTTCCATTTTGATTTGCACTTGGCGCATTGCGTAGCCCCATTTGGAGGAAACGGTATTTCCCTATAAAGAAATACAATAAATTTTTAGAATTTATTTTAGAAAATTTGATCGAGGAAAATTGAATTTAATACCGGTTCGCTTTCTCTTTGTTCTCTATGCGTTGCCCCATTGCGACAAAGCGGTATTTCTCTAGAACGAAATCAACAAATTTTTAGAATTTATTTTAAAATAAATTTTAGAAAATTTCATCGAGGAAAATTGAATTTAATACCGGTTCTCTTTGTCTTTAATCAAGGCTCCTCTGGACCATATGATGAGGACGAAATCGGTTTCCAAAAGTGCGTGAGGAATCCATTCGATAATATCATTTATCTAAAATAAATAATTTTTTTACTTATAAAATTTAATTTTTTAACTTTTGTCTTTCTTCGTACTTCGCGATACCGATCCACGAGCACTTCGAATCTACAAACCGAGAGAACCTTGACCAACGCAAATACAAAAGTGTTATGAATCTCACAATCGTACGACTGAAGAACCAAAACTTTTCTAGTAACTGCAAATAAAAACAAAATCAAATCAAATAAAATTACGAAAATATTCATAACCCACACAACATCTCACCTTTAGGCCTAATTTCAATCCTGCTAAAGACAAACACGATAATTCCAACGACTGCAATCAACAAAATAACAGGAAGAGCAATTGTAATTGCACGAGATGATTCCGGCGCATCTATTTAATTAAAAACAAAATTACGATTCTATAAATAACAAAATTTTATTTTATAATTTACTCACCTTTTTGTCTCACTTTGAAAAACAATTCACCACTTGTGCATTTAGCACAATTCGCTTTAGCTCTTATGTGAAAATCGCCAACTGATGGGAAATCGTGGAAAGTGACTTTTTGAAACGGTCCTTTATCGTTTACGATTTTTTCTTGTTCAATTGTGTTTCCATTCATCAACTCAACAGTGTAATCACTCACATAAAACGGTGCGGAGGAAAATAAAATGACGATTTTACTGTCAATTGACTGTTTAAAAATAAGGGGAATCCATTTATCTTCACTTTCAGAGCCTAAAAAATTTAAATTAAAATTTTAAAAATTTAAATTTAAAAAAAAAATATTCAAAATTTCAAACTTGTTGTATGTTCATCCGGGATTTGACTCGAAAAAGTTTGTCGTTTTCCGCTCGGTAATTCCGTAACTCTAACGTTAAAATTAAGTTTAACGTCTTCTGATCTAAAAAAAAACTGATCATTCCATAAATTATTTTTTTTCCTTGGTTTCGGTGTATTTATGAGAATAACTTGACATCTCATAAAAGGTGGCGTTTTCGATGGTATGTTGAAATGAATTGCAAATCTTTGTGTATCTAGTAATAAAAAAATTTCATGTTATCAATAACAATTTTTTTTCATATTTTAATTCCAAAAATACCGTTACTAAGTAAAGGAATCGTAATGTTAAGTCCAACACGAGTTGAAGTTCTAAATTCCTCCACATCAAATGTTCGGATGAAGAAATTCAGTCGAATATTCAGATCCTCAGTTTCCTCATTGTCCGGAATTGCAAAATCACCACCTGATAAAATTAAAAAAAATAAATTATTAATCTAAAATTATATAGATAAAATTACTAAATATATAAAAAATATTTACAAGTTCCGTCGGTGCTGTTTGGAAAAAAGATGCGACAATCATTTTCATTTGATGAATTAAAAAACTATTTTTTTTAAATAAATAAATAAATAAATAAATAAAATCAGCTTAGAAATTTCTCGGAATCGACCAAAGGTTCTTGAAAATTGAAAATGTACTTGTCTAGAGCAGGATTTGTTTATCCCCTTCACGAAATTATATCCAAATGTACTTGTTTTTGATTTCGAGGGGTTGTCATAAGCATCACCTGATGAAATAATGAATGAAATGAATATAATGCACCATGATGAAGCCAGTCGGTTTTCCCCGGACACCATAACTGTTCCGCTACATGAGACCTTGGACTAATGAACACTCAACTCAGCCCAAACCGGAAGCTGATGTTATGGT
>JAQFZP010001505.1:0-18953 GCA_034695745.1 Geophilus truncorum
CAATACACATTTTGTGAATTTAGACTTTTTCAAAAATAAAAATTAACTAGTTTCTAAACTTTTGAACTGTAGTTGTACGTAGCAACCTGTATTATTTAAAGGGACCAGTTTTCGATTTAACGAAACTCCTTACATCTCTTTAAATGGTCCTATAAAGCTACCGTAGATTAGTTCTGGCTTCTGCCAATCATCGTTTACTGTTGTCGAGATTAAAAAATAAATGTTATCATTAAATATAGAATTAATTGCTTTCAATTATTTCTATTCCGATTACTTCTATTTATTTGTTGTTAGACAAATAAATTTCGTGTTATTAAAAGTTTTTTATAGAATTTGGCCGGGTTTGTAAATTGTTACGAATTTTAAAAAGCGTTATTTGCGGTTATGTACCGAAGAGGTTGCTGGCAGTTTGTAAAATCGGGTGTTTTCTTGAAATAGGGCTAGTTATCGCTTCTCGGCCTTTTGGCTCAGATCGCATGAAGAATACCGTTCTTATCAGAGTGACGTCTGGTAGGGTTCCATTGGAACCTGTGATGTCTATCTGATTTTTGGAATTTGTGGGTTCTTGGAGCTTGCTCCAGCCTCGCAGAGTCGACCCGGTATTGCAGTGCTACTGGGATTGGCTCATTAATAGGAATAAAAAATTAGTAAAAATCGAGTGAGACGGGTGAAGACTGAAGAGCAACCAACTAAAAAATCACTTGCGGTGGTGTTTTTATGTAATAGAATTCAACCGCAAGTGAAGTGAAGTGAATTCCCCGTTTCATTCATGCTACACACTTTTAAAATCCTACATTACCAACCTAACTGAAACCTGGGTCGTAAACTTAAAATTACAAACATCCAATTTAAATTTTTTTTTTTTTTAAATAACACTTCCGCTTGTGCTCAAACTCTTAAACCTCAAAAATCACCAAATTCTCACTATACACTACTACCTACCTCTAAATTCCTCCACCTTTATTCCAACCAGAAGTGCTCTTAAAACCCGCTAGGAAAACTGTGTCACATGCGTATTGCAGGCAAGCGAAAAATAAACAAACTTCAGTTGAACCTCGATGTAACGAACTCTGATGCAGCGTAAACCCTGTTCTAGAGTACAGTAATTTTTAGAGTGGTTTCGCTTGTAGCATGAACTCCGATGTGTAGTCATTTTTCAGCCGGTCTGAAAAAAAACGCTACGTTGAGGTTCGACTGTACCATACTTTAAACTTTAAACTATAAACAGCAAACTGCCAATTTCGAACATTAAAAAACACAAATTTCCAATTTGCCATCTATCTCAGATTTGAACCCGAAGTACCCTTAAAACCCTCTTTGTCTCCAAATCATATTGACTTTGAACTTTGAACTGTTGTTTTGCAGGCAAGCGAAAAAGAGATCATCTGGGTGATGCGAGCGGCTATATTTGTTGTGGGCGCTCTGGCCACGACGATGGCTCTGACCGTCCCTACCATCTACGGCCTGTGGTACCTGTGCGCTGACCTCGTGTACGTCGTCCTCTTCCCGCAACTTCTGTGCGTCGTGCACATGAAGAACCACTGCAACACCTACGGCTCCCTATCTGCTTACATTGTCGGTTTACTCCTCCGCTTCCTCGGCGGCGAAGACATCATGCATCTGCCCGCGGTCGTCCACTACCCCTGGTACAACGAGGAGGACGGCCAGCTCTTCCCCTTTAGGACCTTGGCCATGCTGGTCAGTCTCGCCACTCTTCTTCTGGTCTCGTGGGTCACTACGTGGGTCTTCGAGAACGCCTACCTCCCCGCCAAGTTCGACATCTTTCAGTGCGTCGTCAACATACCAGAGGACGTTCTCAAGGTCCAGGAGCCGCTCGAGGGCGAGATGTCCGTTCTCAACCCCGAACTGACCGCCGCCAAGAGCTACCAGGCCAACGAGATGAACGGCCGCGTCAACCCGGCCCTCAATGTGAGCAGCGAAGATGTGCGCAAGAATTCCCCCGCGCCCACCCCGCCGGCGTTCGGGGGTGGCAACCCGAAGAGCAACATGTTCCCCAACGACCCCGCGTACACAAATCCCTCATCGTTCGCAGAACGCGAAACCAGCTCCTTGTAAAGCTGATGTCGGTCTCGTTTAGTTGTTTCGTGTTGTACCGTGTAAGAAACCGTATAAGGAACGGGTGTCATCTAGTGACGAAATGGGTCTTTTTTTTTCTCTGTCTGTGGGAGTCCCTTGATTATTGTAGGTAGTTTATGGTAGTGATGTTTATGCGCTTTTGCATGTTGGTAGGTAGTTTGAGGGTGGGGTTGAGAGCTGGTTCGGGGTTCGATGGATGGTGGTGCCATCTGGTGGTGGGAAAGGGTGTTTAAAGTAATGTTTTAGACATTTTTGGGTGAAAAAATTGAAGAGTTGCAAAAATTTGTGAAAAGCTAAGAAATAATTTTGAAAAATTAATGAAATTATAATAATATCTGGGAAAAAAATGTTTTTTAAAATTGCAAAATAAGAAAAAAATTTGGAATTTTAAAGAAATTTTAACAAAAAATAAGCAAAAATTACCCAAATTTACAAAAATATCTAAAACAAAAAAAACTGAAATATAATCAAAAAATTTCAAAATTTCAATTTTTTCAAAAAACCCCTCCACCTGACCCGAACTAGCCGCACAAGGGAAAAACTATACGAGGTACACAAAGCACTGTCATCTATAATTTCAACGAATATAATTTTCTACCATTTGTTTTTATTGCAATTTTCTAGACTCTAAAAAATAAATAAATAAATAAATAACAAAAAATTTACCAATTATTTTGAAGAGAATATTTCATGCCTGATCAATGCAATGGTGGAAAAAGTCCTAACTAAAAAATAAAAAATTAGTTCACTTCAGACTTTTAAAACAAGATGGTTATTTGTGTAAATGAATGTTCTAGTTGGTTTTAAGATACAAAAAAAAATTTAACCGTGAGATTTACTCCAGCTCCACTGCCCTAAGAATTATTATAATTAAATTAAAAGATGAAATTTAAAAATCCCTCGATGTTTCTTCTCACATATTGGAAGAAAAGCTTTTTTGCTTGTAACTTATCACCATATCAAATTCTAGATTTAATTGAAAGATAAAAAATGTGCCAATCACACTTTCATCGCCCTAAGAATTCCGCCCTCAGAAAATTAGTGACATTTAGATAAAAAAAGAATAAGAAATCTGTCCAATTAATATTGATATCACTTAACGCTTGCTTTGTTTGTTTATCAATTTGTTAGGGTTATTGCAGCTAAAAGGAATTCTGTCCTCTCATTTTGCCCCGAAACACCATTTCCCGTGTGTAGATTAAGCGCAGTGTTTGTTAAGAGCGGTAATTACAGGGACAATTTGTAATTAAATTACTGTTTCCTACATTAGGCCTAGTTGTGTTGATGAAAGTATGAAATTGAGGTTAAGGATGGAAGTTGATTGTTTAATTGGGTTTTTTTTTATTTAAATGCAACTTGGAATTATATTTGAATTTTTTCGGTATTAGATTTGGTATTTGAAAAAATTCGAATATTTTGTGTTAATATCCTAAAAAAATATTTTAAAAAAACCTATTTGACAGAAACATTTACGCCGATTAGAATTAACAAATTTTAATTATATTCACTTTTTTTTTTTTTTTTTGGTGATTATAAATATCCAGAATTGGAATTGGAATTGGAATTTGTATTTGAATACATCTGAGCATGTTCAATGCCAAAAAAAAAGATCTTATTAGTGGCAACAACGCCATCTGGTGTTGAAAATTTTAACTTTTATCAGCTAAATTACCACAAACTGTCCCTCTAATCCAACATTTCCATTACTTTACCTTACTTAATCACTAATTTAATACTCTTAACATTAATTCCAATGTTTATAAACATTGGACTTTATAATTTCGTATCATTTTGCTTCTAAAAATTAAACTATTCACTAAGAAATGTATACAGTACTATATGGTTGAAAGAAGCTGGAGTGGGATGTTAAATATGTCTTGCCAAATAATACTAGCAGCAATATTTACACAAATTTATTAACTATTAATTGTTTTAGGTTTATTCTTTACCTGTTAAAAGAGAAATTGTGAAAACCTAGGTGTCTACACCCTTTGATCAATGCAAGTGATTTCTATTTGGATTATACATCAAATATCAATGCAAAATGTTAAAAAAGGGTAAATATCAATGCAAGTGATGACTTATATAGTTGATTTTACAAGCATATATACATATAAAAATTATATATACACCTATATGTATAGTGTATATTATGAATGATATATACAATATGTATACTCCTCATCACCCATTTTGACAAATGTATGTAGCTGATCAGAGCATGGAAAAATAATGTCAATGCAATGTTTAAATAACAGTTGTCTTTCAAAGAAAAAGGTCTTAACTCATATCATCTAGGACAATGTTTTTTTTTAATTAATTTTTTTTATTGTAGTGCAATTGTATAAAGTTATAATAAGTTGTTATTAAAATAGATGCCTGGTGCATCTTTTATTTTATTTATTTTTAATTAAATCCTTGTATTTGTGGAACAAAATAATGTTGTATATTGTAAAAGTTGGAGTTATTCTAACTTCACATTCGAAAACCAAAGCAATATGTTATATATACAAGTAAATATAGTATTAGCAAGATAATCATTATAGAGTTTGCAGCAGACACTTTGTAGTTGTATAAAAAGTATTATTATGACATTCCAAATTACATTATAAAATTGTGACAGATTTCACAAAAAGGATGGATTAAGCAAAGACAAAACTTAATAGTGATTTGTTTTATTATAATTTGTAGTGAATTAAAAAATAGAACAAATTCCTGGGGTAATTTAGTGTAAAATATAAATGATTTTGTAGTTAAGACTTAATTATAAGGGAAAAAATGTCTGCTGCAAATTCTATATTCTTGGTTGCTCCAGCTGTTAAATTTTCAATTTTTTGCTGGTTAATATAATTATAAAAACAAAATCAATGCATGATGTTACAATAATAACTGTTAATATATATATATATTGGTATTGCCTTACACATGATGGTCTACTGGTGTAAATTTCAAACATTCTTGATGTTTAGGGAGATTGACACAGAGAAAAGCGACAAATGGTTGTTGATTACTAACAAGGGGATAAAATGTATTAAATGTGTAATCTTTATCTCAATATGAAGTATTTCTCTTAACATGTGGCTATAGAAATGAAAGAAATAATCATAATAAATAAATAAACAAGTGTTGTACTCATTTATATTTACTTACTCAACACTGGTTCACTCTTTTTAGATAAGTGCAATTTACAAGACTTATTTGAAATGACAGAACCAGTTTATAGGACTGTAGACAATCAGTAAAAGTAAAAGTACTGTGTGACAAGCATTTTGTCAGTAACAATTGCTGTCATGTGGTTATTTGTGTTTCCACAATTATTCCATAGTAACTAATTCAAAGACAAATTCAAACATTGAGATTAAATTGCTTTTGTTCAATAGGTGCTTCCAAGTATGAGCATTTATAATTGTGGAAACATTATAGATATGTCATAGTTGATAGTTGTAATGGAATCACAACCAAAAAAAAAAAAAAAAAAAAAAAAAAGAAGATCAAGTTCTCTCCCCAACACATTCCTATAGGATCTATCTGTGATTTGTTAGGTGTTAGTCACCTTTTATGATATTTTTATAATTGTCAACCCTGGAAGCCATTTTTGTTGTTTTATTTTTGTGTCTGCTAGTTTTAGTTTTGAGTTGATGCAGAAAATAACACTGGATTATGAATTTAGACCATTTGTACCAACAAATTAGTATTATATAGTCCTGTATCCCCTCTTGAATTTTTATTTATAAGGGTGTACAATTATCATGTTGACTGGAGAATAAAAATTGTAAGTACAAAGGCGGTTTCGTTTGATGTTTTGTTTTATGTAATTTAAGTGGTTTGAAGTTGTGAAATCTATGAATATTTCACTAGAAATGAGAAAAAATTTCATGTACCGGTAGTTTTACATAGAAATGTCAAAAGTATCATAAATGGATTGTTTGTTTGTGTTTTTTGGAGGTTTCAAATATAATTTTCAAATTTTCTGCAAGATAAACACTTAATTTTAAATTTAAAAAAATATTTATTCATTTTTCTCATGGGACTAGACATTACAAATTTACAAAATCTCTAAAGTGTGACGTCACAAAATGGTTTCCAAATAATCTTTATCATCAGGCATCACTTCCATCGGTTTTAAATGTTCCGATATTCTCTGTAGAAAGTTCTGAATTCGTTGTTGGATCGCCGGATCACTCTTAGCAACACCATTTTTTACCCCATTTACCAACCCTTTGCTTTCTTCGTTAAAATCGATCAAATTCGGCGTGCTAGGCCATTTTTCTTTAACGATGACGTCACGCGGGGAATTTGGTGACGTCATACTGGTAGGTAGAGAGCTGGGTAGTGAATCGTCGTGTCCGTTTAAGTGCACTTCCGGTCTTTTCTGTAGAGAAAAAGAAAATAAAAAGCTAAGTAATTATTGTTGTTATTATTTTCTTTAAAAAAAAAAATGCGAGGTTAAAGTGTTATTGGCTTCCGACATTTGTTCGACCATTGTAATTTGATCTGTGAAGCAGAATTCCGCCAATAGAAATTCAGCAGTGCGGATCATGCTCTCATAATCAACATGTTTCAGGTTGGTGACCTTATGGAAAAATTTCCAAATATCTCACTTTTTTCTGGGAAAATTGCGAGTCATTAAAGGGTAAGGTAAACTGCCATTTTGATTTTTCAAACGGAAGTGATTTGTTTAATGTATTTTTAGTGAGAAAAAATTGAGTTAGAACAACTTGCCTCGAAAATCATCAGAGATTAAAGGTAGACTACAAGACCATTTTGATTTTTTCAAACAGGAAGTGGCTTTTTTGGAAGTGGAAGTAGAAGTGGAATTAGACAACATATGTGAAAATCATTGCTCATTAAAGGTAAACAAAAAATGTTATTACCACAAATTGTGAAACTTCAAATAATTTTAAAGCAATGTTTGGCTTTAAATCTTTTGAAAGAACTAATTACTAACTTTTAGAATAATTTTTCGAAAATTCCGTGTACTGATGCAACTTACGCCATGTTGATCTTCTCAAACCAGAAGTAGTAAATTTCTTGCATTTTTAATAGAAAAAATACAAATGCAATACTGTCTGAGAAAATCAAAACACATTAAAGGGCAACTGAACCGCACTATTGATTTTCTCAAACCGGAAGTACTTTTTTTCTTTTACTTTTCGTGAGAAAACACTCAAATACTCCTATTTGTAAAATTTCATCAAATTTCAAAACAAACTCTGCCTTCAAACCACCCTAAAACATCACCCACAAAAATGGCCATGTTAGGCTTACAAATTCTCACAATTCCCCACTTTACCATTCATCCCACGTTTTCGAGAAAAGAAAACCCATTTGACTCACCTCTTTATCAGTATTCGTGGCCTTATCCTTGAAATGCTCGGTAAACGATTGCCCCAGTGCATGTAGGGAATGCACCAAATGGCCATTGACGGACCCAGCGCCATCTATCGTGGGGGCAGTTTGCAGGACCCGTTGTAGCATGCGCAGACGCGCTTTTTCGGACTGCAAATCCAAGCGGCTTCGATCGAGGGCCGTTTTAGCCGCACGTGCCTCGTTGTGAGCCAGGTCAAGTTCCCGCTGCCAATCCCTCGTCCGTCGAGACCAATCCTTGTTAACCTGGAAATAAGGACAGAAATTGACGTAAGGGGAGCGAGGTGAACGAGTTATGGTTGGATTTGTGTTGATTTGTGCGATTAACTCATCACCAAATACGTAATACAATGGCTGTTTGTGTGTTGCCTTTTAAAGGGTTGGCAATGGAAATTGGGAATGGAAGTGTAAAATGTGGTGGGTTTAAATTTAAAGTTGATGGTGGAGTGATGACGTCATGGCTGTCACTTATAGGGGAGAAATTATACGGTATATTTTAAAGGTGAAAATGGGGAAATTGAATTGGATGGAATTACTCCGAAATTCTCAAAAAAACTCTATAAATCTCTGCAAATCTTTGTAAAATATCTAAAGCCTCATAAGATACTAAAAATGGTGTAAATCTCTTTAAAATCTCATTATCGGCATTTGACTTCTGCCAGACCCCTCAAGAAACTCCGAATTTCGAATTCACAAATTGTTTACAATTATCTAAAACATTAAAAATGCGACTTTAGAAAATTATGTTCTATCATTTAATAAAATTGACTCAAAAAACTCAGTTACTAAAGTGATAGTGTCATGATTTTTTTTTCTTGTTTTATGTTAAAGAGCACGCGAAAATATTTATCTATAAAACATTTTACAGTGGAGCCCGTTTATAACGTTTCTCTAGGGACCAGCTTGAGAATGACGTTATAACCGAGTATTTCTTATAACGTTGATATAGCCGGAGAAACAAAAAAGTTACGTTATAACAGGGTTTACGCTATATCCGATTACGTTATGATGTTGCTTCATAACAGAAATCTCGATTTCTGATTTCTGATCGTGAGGTAGTAACAGCTGGCTTCTTATTAGGAAAAGAGCACCAGATGGCGCTGAGCAATTGGAACTTGGAAGCATTGGAATCACAGCATGGTGTTTCCTCTGCCTGGCTGCTCTTTTGTTACAACTTCTCAATGTTTATACAAATTTCGTTTTCGAGACCACCACTTTAAAATTAAAAATAAAAAACTATGGAATTTTTATATTTTGGTAAATATTTACAATTTCGTAACACTTTCACCTTAAATAAATTAAAAACAGTTAAAACCACCACCACATTTCAATCTTTGTATTCAGTCATTGTATCTAATCACTAATCAGGCCTCAATTCAATCAGATCAAAATCTGATTGAATCTAGATCCAGATCTCGGATCAAAAATCCCATCGTTTAAAAACATTCCGCAAAACAACATAATAAATTATAAACCTACTCAAAATTTACCAACTCAAAACCAAACTAAATCCCACAACCGGAAATAGTCAAATAAACTACTTAAAACACTTACATGTTCCAACTGCGTCTTGAGCACTTCATTCTCCATCACCGACATGAGTAGCTGCTTTTGGAGCTCCAACGAACTCGACTCCCTCAAAACCGCCGCCAGCCGCCCGGGGTTCGGCTTCACGTGCACTTTCCCCCTCAACAGTCCATCCGGTGACCTACACCCTCCCACGTCCCCGCCAACACCCCCTGACCCACTTCCACTTCCGCTCTCCACCGACTCCCGCCCAATGGACCCATAAGGCCTCACAAACTGCATGTGCATCCCATGAATTCGCATGTCCAGCAGTTCCCTCTCGGTGGCCGCTGTCCGAAGCCGATCCTCCAGGTGACTCGCCCTCACATGAGCGGTCAAACTCCTCTCTTCGGACACCAGCAGCCTCTCGGCCAGCTCTTCTTTCTCCCGCTTCAAAACGTCAATTTTGCCACCAGAGGGCTCAACCTGTTTGCTCGGTTCAGGTTCTTGGAGTTTGTCAAACTCCGACTTCAACTCGACGCTCTGCAACTCGATCATGTCCAGCAAAGAAAACAACTCGTCGCTGCCCCCCATCCAGGGGGGCATGCCGGGAATGCTCTTGTCCACTTGCCCCTCCGTCCCGAAGCCGCTGTCCTGCCGTCCACTCTTTCGGCGCGAAGTGCGCAGACTCGAGCACAAACTGTCGCAGGTGGTGGACAGCGGTTCGTCCGAGTCCTCAGGATCCGAGTCGGCGGTCGTGTACGGTCGGATCCGGAGCCAGTTCTTGCCCTGCGCCACGACGACGAATTTTTGCGAACCGGAAGTGCGCGTTTTGGGCTTTTTAAGGCTCTCGGTCTCGACCGATTCGGCTGAAGAGGAGCTGGTGTGGTGCAGAGAAGCTGTCTTGCGGTTGGCGACCGTCGGGAGGAGTCTGCCGGTGGTCGGGTACGATTTCGGCCATGGCGTGTCTCCGTGAGTCTGCGAGCGGTATTGCATGCCGCGGCCAACGCCCACCACTTCCGGAAGTGCTTTGGATACGGCTTTCCGGAAGTGACACAAAGATTGCACTTGGTCTTGCAGTTCCTATTGACGAGAAATATAAAATGCGTGATTTTAGAGCGAGATATCTCTGCAGCCGTTTGTCTAAATTTGTGAATAGAGCCCGAATAAATGCATAAATGCATAAAAAATATTATATTATATGCCACAAAACAGATGCGTTGCCGAAAAATGCACATGCTACAATTTCCGATTCAGTAAATTTAATAAAGGAATTTCTCTGTGAAAAGCAAATGGCCGTAGTTTTACAGAGAAGAAAACCAACGGTTAAAACATTTTTTAATGTTTTTTGGGGGAAAACAAAGTTTTCCACGCTAAAATTAATTACAGATGATCTCAAGGGTGATAAAACTGACGAATCATTATTAGCAGAAGTTTATTCTAACACCGAAATTACTCATTTTAAATATGCTCCAGTTACAACTGGCTTTAATTTGCTATTGCAATAATTTAGTTGATTAGAGATGAGAAAGAATAAAATTTATTTGCATATTTTTTATGTTTTTATTGCTTAGTGCGTATGTATGCACATAAAACTATCTTTAACTTTAATGCACAAAAATCCGGCCTCTATTTATGAAGTTAAGAGATTTTTCGATTCGTCTTGAAGAGAGTAATTCAAACAGTACCGGGTATTCGCTTTTTGAATTTCCGCTTTCGGGGTGACGAGATATTCCACTTTGAAAGAAATTCACACTTAACCTAAATATCTATTGATTCGATATTTACCTTAACGGCCACCATGCACTTGGCCTGTTCTTGGATTAGGAAATGGAACGGTTTGGCCACTAAACTTGGCAGGTCGCTACCCATGGTCAGTTGAGATTCATCCGTTGTTTGCTGAGAATTAATAGATAAAAAAAAGTCGACCTTTAATCTTCCTTTTTCGATTATTTGCATTACTCTGATAGTGTATCTCTAGGACGTTTACATCGTGCCCTCTTGGTGGCCATTTTGGTTTATTTGTTTTATTTTTAAATTTTAAGAGAGCGTGAAAAGTGATTGTTTGTGAATTTTTTGAATTTTATTGTGTTGTTTTAAGCCTTCAACTTGGTTTTGTAATGTTATTTTGACGGATGGTGTTTGATAAAGGGTGGGGAAAGAAATATTTCAATTCTCTGCACCAACTAATAGATAGGACCTTGAGTGCTGGGCACAAATTGCCCATTTACGTCATTTTGCGTTTCCCGGAAGTCGGAATTTGCGCGCACACACCTAAATTCCAACATAAAAATTATTTTTCAAGTTTGAAAAATTATAATGGGAAAAATTTCTTGAATTTTTTTGTATTTTTTTTTTTTTTTTTGAATAAAATCTTGACCCGAACCGACCACAAATCACAAAATTTTCCAACTTTATTTCATCATCTAAAAAAAAATAAAAATAAATGGAAATGACATTTCAGCATGAATGATTCCCACAATACACCTCTGTGCCTCTATAATTTAAAACGCATTGACATAACCAATGGATCTCATGGGAGACCGTTGCACCCAAAAAACATAAAAAAAAAAAAAAAAAAAAAACTAAAACCCGAACATATTTGGCCTTTTCAATTTCAGGTTTTCCAATTACCCCATAAACCTGCACATAAAAAGTAAAAAAAACCGTCTGGGTCGCCTAAACAGAAACATAACCAAACACTTTAGAAACTTCCACACAGCTGTTAATACATCACAAAATAAAATCTGTATGAGTTTGTAGGAGGAAGTAACAAATTATGGCTCATCCTGCTCCACTTTCAATTAAAATATTACTCTAAGAATACAAACACCATATTTCCTCTTTTTTGTTCAAAAAATTAAAATATCATTGAATTTCCTTTAAAAAAAATTAAAAACAAAACAAAAGTCGCCATTTTACTTTAAAAAAAAAAAAATAAAATAAAATAAAAAATATTTAACTCAAAAACAAAAAAAAACAAAAAACATAACTCAAAACATAAATATATCAAAAAACAGGGAAAAAAACTCAAATAACACAAAAAACATAAAAAATAACTTAAAATATTTAAAAATAACTCAAAAAAATTAAAAACTCAAAAAATTACTCAAAACCTCAAAAAAAAAACACTAAAACCTCCCAAAAAATCTCAAAAATTGCCTTGCCTTGCCAAGCACAAATTCAAAAAAAAAACTCCGAATGACTCAACAAGTGTCATCAATTACGTCACTAACACTTCTCCACGTTGATTCTGACTAAGCCTAAAATGCCCTGGTTGATGCACAGCTGCTCTACACAAGCAGTTATAATTCCAACAGGTGGAATTTCAGTTAAAACTTGCATTTAAGCAGATAAGGAAGAAGCTACACGTAAAAAACAAAATTTTCCAAGGAAAAAAAAAATATGAAAAAATTTTTTTCAATCAAAAATAAAAAATGGAGGACCAGGTACAACAGAAAAGGAAATGTCTTGACTTGAAAATTGAGGTCAGTTATAAACTATGTGAGTTTAAAGTTACAAATACTTTTTTCTACTCAATTCAAAGCTTGTTTGGAAGCTCAGGTCGAGTGATTTGGGTCAGTTCTCACCAGTTAATGGATGAGGTACCTTACTGAAAAGTAGCCAGCAAAACTCTTTAATTTAACAAAAAAATGTTGTGAGAATTTGAAATAATACAAAGAAATTTCTGGGAAATGGTTGAAATAAATGCTTTCAAGTGCATCATCCTTTGGTGTGGAAAAAAGTGCTAAAAGTGACAAGTGTCAGCATAAAAAGGGAACTTGAGGTGACCTTGAGGAGATGCTGGTGACCAAACACTCACCACTCAAGTGTGAACTTTTATTTCATATTTTTTTTCAATTGAATTTTAATATTCTTAATTTATCCTGTTAGGTTTATATTAGGGCTATTCACCCTTATGCACTACTGGTAATGCAATGTAATGCAATTACATTCTATTTTACACTTTTTAAATTAATTTTTTTATATATTTTAAAAATTATATTCAATTATTTTGAATATTCTTTTTAAAATTTTGTATAGGTTATAAATTTTATAACTTTTAAATAAAAAAAAAAAATTATTTTTTTTACCTTTGATTGAGCCATTTTTGATTATTTTTTGGGATCCATGGTTGTTTCATGTCTATTTTTCTATTTTTTGTGTTGAAATAAATAAATCCAAAGTGTGATTAAAATATTCCTTGAGCGAATGGTTTTCCATGTAGAGGTTGTAGCTGCTATCCAAATGTATGAGGTCTGTTGAGCAACCTACTAGTGTGTTGTAGTGCGTGACATTTCCTGCGCATGCGTACCAGGTTATTGAAACATGAAAAGTTGTTGGCAAAATGTACTGTAAGGAACGAACAGGATGTGTTTTATGTTTGTTTTTATTTTGTTTTTAAGGTTATGTTTCGGTGTTTTGGTTATCGAGTGCGGCATTTTGTTACTAGATGGCGCGCGATGATGTGTAAAAAAAAGGGGGAGAAATATGTTGTGGAGTAATTTTTTATTAATAAATATATAAATAAATAAACAAGTAAACAACATTTGAGTTGATTTTTACGATTATGCTTAATTTGTTTTTGAGTCTTTTGAGTCTTTTGAGACTTTTGTGTTTTGTCTTCCTTTAAATGTATTCATCGTTGCTTGGTTAATGATTAAATCGTGGAAATCGTCGAAAACAGAAATTGGTATAATTCTGTAATTTAAAAAAAAAAAAAAAAAAGTAGTTTTTAAAAATAATCACTAGATGTCATTTAAAAACTCAAACTCACGATTTAAGGAGGAGAAAAATATTTATCCAACGTGGAATGATCACTTGTCGGTCATTTGAAAGTACCGCATTAACTATGGTGTCGCTAACGGTTTCCGGTGTAAGGATTGGGAGAAATCTTGATGTGACTCCATCGAACATCCCTGTGTTTATAAATATGGGGCAAACAACGGTGGTTTTGATGTATTTCTGACCGGTAGTTCGGAATTCAGCTGTTAATGTATCGTTGAATAAAATGGCTGCAGCTTTACTTGAAGAGTAGTCAATCAATTGACTAATGCCAAAGTAACCAGCCATGCTTGCTATAGTCACTATGTGTCCTTTCTTCATGTCCAACATGTCAGGTAAGAAAGCTTTGACTGTCTGCAAAAAAAAAAAAAAAAAAAAATTAAATGTATTTTTAATGTATAAAATGAAATTATTTTGTCCCTTTAATTTGATTCTAAGCATTGAAATTAATTTTCTATTTATTTTCCCATTTTATGACTTAAAATCCATATATAGTTATAAATTTTAACATTAGAGGGAGCAGTAATTACAGTTAGCATATAACAGCATTGTTTAAATAAATGAAATTCAAGTTTATAGTTTAATTTTTTCTTTAATTTCTCATTTTATGGGTTAAAAATAAAATACATGTCTAATTCGAAATTACAACACTAGGGGACACCGCACTTGATCAAACATAAATACATTACCCAAAAATGCGCCAAAACGTTAACCTGAAACGTTTTTTCAATCATAGAATCTGGACTCGACAACAACTGCTTCCCAGTCACAATGCCAGCATTATTGACCAAAATCGTTACTTTTCCCACTTCCGCTTTCACTTTCTCGGCCATCTTGTATATCGCATTTTTATTGCACAAATCAACCTTGTAGGCAAACGCTCTCCCGCCGTTTGTAGCAATCATCTGCGCAGTCTCAATATTCCCTATAAAAACCATCATCTTATTACAAACTTAACCCTAAGCAGTTTTTTACCGGTCTCGTTCACGTCCCACAACACGAGCGTCGCTCCCAGCTGGGCAAAATGGACGGCCATCAGTCGCCCGATGCCACTTCCGGCTCCAGTGACCAGCACCAGATCGTGACTTACGTCTTTTTTGGAAGTTGGAACAAACACGAGAATAAAACTCTTCACGAAATGATAGATAATCGAACAGAGAGTGAAAATGGCTTCCATCAAGACGTACATTTTAACGTTTGACTTGAACACAAGGGCAACTGATTATGATTACTATAAGAGGAACGTGTCTAATAATAAACACTGCATTGAAATAATAAGACCACGTGATTCCTGGTTGTTTATTGACAGATGTTGCTCACACCATCAACTCTTTGAGCTGCTTTTTTTGTGTTTTATCTTGCACTAATCAAAAATGTATTTCTATATAGAACTATTTGATTTGGTTTATACCGTAAACGTGAAGAAATAACCTGACAATATTATTATTTATATTATTATGAAAATTATACTTTTTCCAGTTTTATTTGACCTTTTACGACATTTGTACAATTTTTATATTAACTTTGCACTACCGGTACTGGTTATTGTTGCAAACAAGATTTACAACCGAACTACCGTACTTTAAGAGAGATACAACTATAAGTTTAGCAGAAGTATATAAAGATAGAAGTATATGTGTAAAATTTTACGAAACTAAATTATTTGTCGGTAGAATTAGAACTAAAAAAAACTCACGTTTACAGTGAGAAAACCCAATACTCTAAACCATCATTTTTGCCTCATGTGAGTTGTGAGCAATTGCAGTATAACTATGAGGTTTTCCGTAAAGATTTTCATAAAAATTGTGTATAACTTGAAAATTTTTCGCTTGCTCACTTGTAGTGCAAAAAATAATTGTTACATGAAATTATTTTGACAAAAGATTGCATAAACATCGCTATTTTGAAAAATAATTGAATACTAATTTACAATCATTTACACGACTTTGTCAAGTGGTGTAGATTTAGCTATGGCGAGTTAAGTTTGACGCGCAATTCCGTATATTTGATTTTCCACTTATCAGCTTGACCCAAATCATTTACCAAAGTAAACTTTTGTTCGAAAATTCCAACGCACTCATTCTCCCTATATACCGTACCAGCCATATTTATATGGATTAGACCGTTATCGTCCATAATTACTTGTACACCACTGTACAAATTCGCTTTAAAAAAAATACTTTTGTTTTTAACTATACCGGACAAATATTCGAAGCTTTCAAACGCATTTGAACAAGTCGTCTCCGATAGTATAATTTCGTCACAGGAAAATTCGATGAGATGAAGCTGAGCATCGAGACAGAAATGATTAGCAGCAAACTCTTCGGTTGAACTGCCGAACGCTTCTTTGTACGCGGGGTGGACGCTGTTTAGAAGTTGAAAATACCACTTGCAATACTCCTGTCCCATCGTTTTCAAAATGGTATCCGTTGATACCGCCGGCATCGTTATTGCGCCGGGTGGAGCTGTGGATTTCTCTAATTGTTCTTTCGTCAGCCACTTCCAGTATTCGACGCATATTGCCGCATACACTCCTTTGGTAGAACGAGGACTAAGATAAATTGTTTTCGAGTCCAGATATGCAAAAATAAGGTTCTTCAGCATTTTTTTCCTTGATAAGATATCCGATCCGCTTTCAGCATGAATGAGAATAGCCTTTTTCGCTTCTGAAATGTCACAGAAAAATAATTTTACGAAAAAGGGTTAAGAAAAAAGGCTTATGTTTGATACCTTCAATGTCTTCAAAGAGTAGTTTACTTTTGCTTATGATCCTGGCCAAATCCATTACTTGTTCAGGGGCTAAGTATCCTAAATAGTCCAGCACTCCTACCTTTTCGGTAACCGGTACCATGATGTTTAGTTTTTTTCCTTTTTAAATTTAGAAGACGGCTACTGAATTCTTGGAAAAAAAGAATATCGTGTTATTGGTATCATGGCAACCGACGACAATATTCTCGTTGGCAACTGTACGTAATAATGGTCTTACCTAAAAACAATCAAAAAGTTTAATTGTTGCAGCTTAGCAAAATAATTCACGAGAAAACAAAAAATTGTTTGTTGGTTTTTAAATTTCCCGCTCTGTGTACTTAGGTAGTTTTCAAAATATGATTGATTTTTATTCGTGATTTTAAAACCCAGCAACACTAATTTTTTTTTTTTTTTTTTTTATAAACCGAGTAACGCCGCCTGCTGGCAGATATTGAAATTATGCATTTGTTTTTTCAAGTTCTGGTGTTTTCTCTATGTAAATAAAGATAGAAGTGACATTCACAACTCATTTATAAAATATTGTGCAATTAGTTATTTGTTAGTGGCGACTCGGCCACTCGTGGTGGCGAATTTCCGTACTAAAAATCAAGTCTCTTGTCTAGTGATAAAACAAAGAAATCATGATATTTTTGAATGTGCCCAATGCAGTGGAAAAATAGTTGCACTTCTTGCCATTAGTCAGCAGCATTTTGCAGTGCCCTCTTGTGACAAGACTTTCATTAAGTAATTGATACACTTATATCTTTATCTACTTCTATTAGTTATTAGGTCGGCCTTGGAAGGTTTCCATTGTGTTTAAATTAACAAACAGATCTGCAAGGCAGTTGTACGCTGGAATTGGTATAATTCTAAAAAATAAAATAAAATGTATAAAATAATTTTTTAATCTATACAATACATATAAACATATATTTACGCTTTTATGAGAATTATAAGTGAGAAATATTTAGGGATGACAACTATCTGCGTATTTGTCAGCACTGACTTCATCATGATGTCACTCACACCCTCTGGTGTGAGAATTGGAAAAAATCTAAAAAAAAAAAAATTAATAAAAATTATAAAAATTCTTGTATAAATTTTATCAGTAGATGGCGCCACCTTGATTTAATGCCGTCAAACATGCCAGTGTTGATGAAATAAGGACAAACAACTGTTGTATTTATTTTTTTCTCAAATCCGTTAGCGCGTAACTCAGCGGTCAACGTTTCGTGGAACCCGACAGCAGCGAATTTACTGGCCGAGTAGTCCACTAGTTGGTTGATGCCCAGATACCCAGCCAAGCTTGCAATGGTCACTACGTGGCCTTTTTGCTGCGATATCATATCTGGTAAAAACGCTTTGACAGTCTGGAAATTCAAACATCTCGGTTACGTTTGAAATTACAATTTTATATATAATTCGATTCATCTTTTGTATATTAGAGTTTTAGATTTTGTGGGTAATCGAATTACAAGTATTAAAGGTACCGGTACCCAAAAGTGTGCCAAGGTGTTAACAGCAAATGTTTTTTCAATCATTCGATCCGGGGACTCGAGTAACTTTTTCCCAGAAACAATCCCGGCGTTATTGATCAAAATTGTCACTTTGCCCACTTCTTCCTTCACTTTCGCCGCAGTTTCGTAAACTTTTTCTCTGTCGCACAAGTCGCAGGTGTATGCAAACGCTTTCCCACCACCATCTTTGATCTGATTTAAAGTTTCGACATTTCCTTTAAAATAAATTAATAAATAACAACATTTAATCCTAAATTTTACAGTATTTACCTTTTTCATTTACATCCCACAAAACAACTGTTGCTCTCAAGTTTCCAAAGCGCACCGCCAGGAGTCGCCCTAGTCCACTTCCAGCACCAGTGACCAACACAACGTCGTTACTGACACTTTTACTCTTCTTTGAGATAAAGAAAGATGCAAATCTCGCTATAATGTGATAGAACACGGCTAAAATGACGAAAAGAACGTCTTTTGCAGCGTTCAGCTTCATGACTGATGGGGAAATGCGGGATAATAAATTGGGAATTCACAGCTGTCGTGTAATGAGTATTATGCAGTTGGATGACGAGGAAAGGTTTTATCATTTTTTGAATGAATTTTTTGGGTCAAGGTTTGGTATGACAGGTGTTTTATTGGTGGATATATATTTGTTTGATGTGTTAGATTGATTAAGCAAAAGGAATTTTTGCTTGTAAATTAATTTTGGTGTTTTTTTTTTTTTTTTTTTAATGGGAGATTTGAGGATTTGTTTAGCTGGGTTTGAGGAAATTATTTAACAAACAGATGGGAGATGAAAGGATTTTATTTGTGTTTAAAAAGGAAAAGTTAATATATATTTATGTATGTAGGTAATATCAGAAGTAAATAAACTAACAGAAGTCTGAAAGAGAATCCCATGTCAAGCCGGCGGTTGAGGGGTCTGCATAGTGCTGT